>PYAF01004825.1:354316-385128 GCA_007407185.1 Glycine tomentella | reverse complement strand
CCACCCTGCTCTAATTCTATGACTTACATCCTCATCGATCTCCCCACCTTTTTGCAACATTGATCCCAAATATCTAAAAACGTCTTTCTTGGGTACCTCTTGCCCAAGTAGATGCACTGTGTCTTGATCACCGTCTTTAATCCTCGAAAACTCACACTTCATATACTCCGTCTTGCTCCTGCTTACCTTGAATCCTTTAAACTCCAAAGTACTTATCCACAATTTCAATTTTCTATTAACGCCATCTTTGGTCTCATCAATAAGTACGACATCATCTGCAAAGAGCATACATTACGACACTTCTTTTTGAATATCTTTCGTTAGTTCATCCATCACTAAGGCAAAGAGATAAGGACTAAGAGCTGAATCTTGGTGGACACCTACCATGATAGGGAAATACCTTGATGTTCCATTACAAGCTTTCACACATGTGGTAGCCCCATCATACATATCTTTGATTGCATTAATATACTTTAATGCTACCTTTTTCTTCTCAAGAGTCCACCATAAGACTTCCCGTGAGACTCTATCATATGCTTTCTTGAGATCTATGAACACCATATGTAAGTTTTTTTTCCTTTCTCTATACCTTTCCATTAATTGTCCCATCAAGAAAATAGCTTCCATGGTACATCTTCCTGGCATAAATCCAAATTGATTTACTGAAACCTTGGTCTCCCTCCTTAGACGATGTTCGATAACTCTCTCCCACAACTTCATAGTATGGCTCATAAGTTTGATGCCTCTATAGTTTGAACAATTTTGAATATCTCCCTTGTTTTTGTAAATAGGCACAAACATACTTTTCCTCCAAGCATCAGGCATCTTGCTTGTTTGAAGAATCCTATTAAAAATATTGGTTAACCATTTTATTGCCACATCTCCCAAGCCCCTCCACACTTCAATAGGGACGTCATCAGGTCCCAACGCTTTTTTATTCTTCATCCTCTTTAAAACCTCTTTAACCTCATATGTATTAATTCTGTGCACAAATCTTCTATTCAGATCATCAGAAACGTCCTCCAATTCCACCTCACTCTTGTCATCATTCCCATTAAAAAGATTGTTAAAGTAGTGTAATCATCTTTCACTTACATCTTCATCCCTTACCAAAAGTTTTTGATTTTCATCCTTGATACGTCTTTAATGATGTATATATGTATATATATGTGGTTTATTCTACTGATATATCTGTATAGATATTGTTGATGTATCTGTCATTCCTTATGTTGTTTGGATTGATGAGGCTGACTTTAGTGTATAGATATTTGTATATTTAATTGAAGTTACGTATCATACATAATGAATCAAGAAATATGATTTTTGAAATCACTTCTGTAGTTCTTAATTAAATGAGTTGTTGCGTAAATCTAATTAAGTAATTGTTAATGCACGGGATGCATACGGGATGTTACACTAACTTAAAAAGTCACAAATATAATATCATAGAAGGAATTTTTATTTTTTTTTATCCACATACACATGACGTATCGAGGAAAATTATAACTTGTAATTTACTAGACTTTAATTTATTCCACAACTGATGCATTATAGATATATTAAGTCACAGCAATACACAACTAATGATTACAAATTATGAGAAATTAAGGTAGCTGACAAATTAAAACAAAAAACGGGAATTTAAATTTGTGTTGATTAAGTAGAGATAAACATCATAATTAAAAGTGTAGACATAGAAGGGCATGCATGCATGCATGCGCAGGTTTAGGGGCACTTAGGTTTGTTGCCATGAGTGATCATGTCAGTGTAACACTTGCCACACATTTCTCTGTTTCCGTAAGTGCCCGGAGGAACACACCTGCACCTCAAACAGCATGTCCCGCAAGCTCTCCTGCAAATCTTTGGCCTTGAGTGCAAACTGCACCTCACCCTGCACCTCTCTCCACAATCTTCCAAAACACCACATATTCATTTATTAGAACAATGATAACATTTCTTTTTCTTCTTTCTTTTAAGCTAAATGACTATTTTCATGGTTAAATGTATAAAAAGTACGATAATGATAAATTCATCTTTCAAATTTATAATTTAATATTATATTGATTTTTAAAAAAATACAAATTAATATCAAATTAATTTCTGAATATTATCACTATATTTCAATAACAAAATAATTGGATGAAAGTAATGATAGAATGTAACTATAACATCTTTTTATATATTTAAAAATTAAATTGAAATAATTATTCTCCCGATACTAGATTGTCACCAATTTACACATTTTCTAATTAAAATATCATTTACCCTTCTTTTAAGTTAAAGAAAACGAAGTATGAAACATCTAAAAAATTATGAAAGATGACTCTAATATAATATAATATAAAATATGTGAAATTAATATAAAATTATGATTATTAACTCAAAAGGAAAAATTAGCATTTTAAAAACTAAAACAAGTCATAAAAATATGATAGAATATTATTATTTAGGAAAAATTACAATTTTTGTCTCCCCAAAAATCCTAATCCACGATTTTGCTTCTAATTTTTTTTCTTCTAGGATTTTAATCTTCCTATTTTAGAAATTCATAATTTTGGTTCAAATCTAAATTTGCATGTTATTTTTTTGTCCAATTGAATTCTAGACCTAAAATATTCACCTAAGATAACATAAAAAATAATTTCATTCATTAAAATATAAAAATAAAAGAAAAAAATGTATGCAAGATTGAAGACTAAACCAAAATTGCTGATTTTTTTATAACAAGAAGACCGAAATCACTGGAAAAAAATAAGAAAATTAAAATCACAGATTAAAAATTATAGAAAAATTAAAATTGTAATTTAGCTTATTATTTATTTAATTATTATGATATTCTCATATATTTAATAATATACTAGTTTTAAAAAATGGAAATAAAGAAATTGTTAAATAAGGTTAATTAAGAATAAAAAACAAGGTTGTGCCTTGTGATTTAAAAATGGATAAATAACCATTTTGTTTCCCAAATGCAAATAAGTGACATTTTAGTCTAGAATTAAATTTTTGATTTAATTTTTAAATGTGTGAAAAGTGTAACAATTATATTTTGAGGATAACTTAATGACAAATTAGTCTCTTACTTAAAATTATAACTTATTATCAAATTAATCCTTGAATATTATAATTTAATAACGAAATGATCCCACAAATTTAACAGTAGAAAAAAACTGTTATAGTATTTATATATTGAAGGACTAAATTGAAAATTTCATTTTTTCATAAACTAAATTATCATTAATTTATATATTTAGGGAACAAAATAGTCATTTACAGTTTAAAAATTGTAAAGTTGTAAAAGTACTTTTTTTTTAAAAAAAAAGAAGGAAAATTATGTATTTCCCCTGTAACTTAACTTCGATTTGCAGAGCTAAAAAACTTCATAGAACAAAATGCGTATTGTTCAAAAAGGAAAAAAAGAAGAAAATGTCAAAATCAATTAAGTGAGAAAAGTAAAGAGAAATCATACCCACAAATGATAAAAGCCTTCTATTGGGACCTTTTACCAGCTGCAAAACAAAAGCCAAGCCAGTGAAAACACTGTAACACAAGCAACTAGCAAGTACTAAAAGTTAAAAACATATAAAGATAGCTGGAAGAAACGACATGCAACCTCAGAAATATTGGTTAGATGGCCTTGAATGTTGACATTAGAAACAGCATACGACACCTGCAAATTAAGCTCAAAGCCTCAAAAGAATATCTAATTCTTTTGTTAAGTAAAACTAACTATAGAGCAAGTGAACATGCATGGCATGTTTTTGGAGTGCTTACAATTGGCATGCAGAAGAGAGTTGCAGCCATGAGCAGCAGCAATAGCAAAGTCTTCCTTTTGTTCTCCATTTTGGAAGCACACTATCTACCTGGCTACCAGCTGAAGTGTGTACTGTATATGAAGAGGACCTGCAAATGTTGAGTACCATTTCAAGGCAGTGGCATGTTTTATATATAGTAGTATTATTGATATTGATTCTCTTATGGCAATTACAATGACACCCTTTCTTGTTGGTATTAATGTCATGAATTGTGTACATCGAAAATGAAAGTAGGTAGAATTTAATTCATCCACATTCAACTCCATAAATTTTAACTGCATTAAAAACCATTTTTTATTTTTATTTTTCTACTACTACTGATACTACTAGCTAGATAAGAGCAACTGAAATTAATTTTTTTCATCTTCTATTTTTATTTCCTCTGTAATGTTTAGAAATCCCATATTAATTTTATTTCCTGAAATAAACACACCTTACCAAGCTAAAGTTAACACCACATATTTGAAATGAAAAATAGCACTGATTCCATTTTGAAATTATTTCTCCATCTGTCAATAATATTTCTTTTGCTACATTTTTTTTACACAAACTAAGAAAAACCAATAAATAAATAAAAAGAATAGTAATTTTATAAAATTAATATTATCATCATTAATTCATTTATAATTTTATCATCCATCATTAATATGATACGAGATATAAGTATAAATAATAATAAATGTAAGTACATTAAAAAATTTAAATGATAATTATTTTGAATTTTTTTTCTTATCCAACAATTATCATGCTACAGTGGAAGTATTGTTTTTTTAATGTGTTTGAAGTTATTTGTTATCTGTTTAATTATTGTTTTAGTCTATCAATTTAAGGGTTCTATTTTTTTAATCCTCCACATTTAAATTTTTTTTTTAGTTTGTGAATTTTAAAAAATATTTTTTTAGTCCCTCCCATAAGTGTGCCAAATAGAAAATAATATGTTGACAATTTATGTCAGTTTTTGATTGCCAAAATTTATTTTTATTTTTTATTTTAAAATATAATTTTCAGCTGTCAAAAACTGGAAAAATAGTTTTTAATATATTTTTTTTTGTTCAAAAACTGGCAGAAAGTCATATGTCAACATTTAAAGTTAAAAACCAAATTCCAACAATTAAAATAATCATAAATTGTCAATCTATTATTCTTTGTTTAACACACTCATGAGAGAGACTAAAATTAAAGAGTGATTTTTAAATTTAAGAAACTACAAAAAAAATATTATTTAGGAGATGACCTCCAATTTGAGAGACTAAAATAATAATTAAGTCTTTGTTATTTTAAAAATAATTATTGGGTTAATTAAGTTTTAAGTCACTCAAATATTTCATATTCTAATTTTTAGCCCCTCAATTTTTGTGACTAATTTTAGTTCTCCATTAATTTTTTGTCATCATATTTTATTTCTGTAAAATATTTGTTCATTTTTAGTCTCTTATTTATTTTTATTGCTAAAAATTGGTCAATGTTTTTGTCCTTTTTAGTATCTCATTTATTTTATATTTGAAACTAATTTTGAGCAATAAAAATAAACAGAAACTAAGAATAGACAAAAAAATTTAAAGATACTAATTTTTTTTTTGAAAAATTAATAGAGGACTAAAAGTTGTCAGTTTTTTTTGGACTAAAAATTTAATTAACCTATTATTTTTAATTTTTGTTTTTATCTTATTGTATTTTCATGAAAAGGAGTGAGATTAATGAATCGAAAGAGTAATTTAATCAAATATTTAATTTATCTAAAATTAAACATTCTAATAACTCTATTTAATCGTTCCACAAAACTTTACACAAAAATTATTTTAAGAATTTAAATAAAATATATTAATAATATAAATTTTTATTTATCATTTAATAAAGAATTATCGTATAATTAAATATTAATAAATTTTATAATAATAACATTAAATATTAATCCATCTTAGATGACTAAGCATGGCAAACAAGGCAGGTTGAGGATGGTTTTCCTTTTCCCCGTCCTCAACCTTCTGAAAAAGTGAGGCGAGTTCGAGTTCGAGTTTAAGATGGATCAGGAAAATACACTTCAATTTTTTAAATTTAATTTAATTATACATTTTAAATAAATCATTTAATAAATTATTAATTATGTTGAAAGCAAAATATACATAAAATTAATAAATAACAAATATCTTAAATATTAACAAATCATTTTTTTAATTTGTTTATATTTATCAATTTGTTTATACTATATATAAACAAATAGATAAATATAAACAAATTATAATTTAAAATATTAAATTAAAAAATATAATTTGTATAGTGTATTACCCGAACACAAGCACTAATATATTTTTATTTATGACTTCACATGCTATACTAATATATATTTGTTAATTGCGATAGATACACACCTGGGTAAAAGTACGTAGGTGTTTTAGAGTGATCATAGATAATCAAAGCTTGTTAGACAAGATTTTCATCAACGAGTCAAAACATGAATAAAGACTGACGAGTAAATATTCGTTTACAAGTACAAATTATGGGAGATGAGTTTACCAGTTTTAGCTTCTTTTTTTGCTGAGTTACCAGTTTTAGCTATGTTATAACTTTAACTAGTATATATTTTAATTAAGTTTTGTTGCTTTATTGTACTTTTTTGTTTATTTATTGTAAAAAATGAATTTAATCTAAATTACTTCAAATTAGATTAGTTCAGACTAATTTAATGAATTAAATAATAAACTAATATTAGATCATGAAATATAAAATCCAATCAATAACAAAAGACTTGAATAATTTTAAAAATTGTCTAATAACGATACTAAGATTTCAACTTTAGATTTATTTAAATTCCTCACTATTAAGTCATTAAGTCGACTCTACTGAATGTAAAGACTTAAAAACATTTGCATGAAGTCATAATTAATACAAATCTACATAAAAAATAATAATAAAGTTATTGGACGATTTTTTTCTCTCTCAAATCAATTTAGGACCTCTTTGTTTAAGTTCTTTTAAGTAACTTACAATACAAATTCTTAAAAAAAAAAATAGAAATGTTTTCCTGAAGTTTTTTACTTTATTTTTTTTTCTGTTTTGAAAATTTCCCATAATTGTTATTAATTACTTTTTAAATATACTTAAACATTAATGTTTTTTATATCTTAAAACCATTCTCAATTCAATCCATGAGGCAGGTACAAACTCATTAAGACTTGGTATGGTGGCAGCTTCTCCTTACTAGTGAAAGACACATGGCCTTTTAAAACCAAGGAGCATGGATGCATGGATTCCACATAAAGACATGTATATGTACAAAAATTCAAATTATCGAATGGCCTTACATACAGACCATATACATAACTTCTTTGCTTTGAAATGGCCAAGAATCTATTTGGAGATCGGGTGTCAGAACTGCTCTATTTCCTGATTCACCATCCTTGCGGTCCATTTACAAATGCCTAGGTGGCCATGCCCCCAATTTGGTATTTAAGTTACATGGACTAAAACAATTTCGTGATTCACGGTAATTTGAAAAAAATATACATTTTATAAAGATTAAAATATTTTTTCAAGAAAAAAACGAAAAAAATTAAATTATAAAGACACAAAAATATTTAAGTTTATTTTTTAATAACTTTTTTGATGATGATATTGCACATTTTTTTTTAAACATTTACAACCATCTCTCTTATATGCGGACACTTGATGTAATGTTTTTCAAACGATTAAGTAGTTAGTATAGGAATTAGTGGTTGTTTGGAGGTGCAATGCATTGGACTCATGACTAAAGGCGGCAAAAAAAATGTGAGAAGAAAAAGAAATAGTTCTTTTAACAATAATTTAATTTTGAAAAAAAAAGAAGTATATTCATATATAATATTTTGTATTTGTATATTTGTTTAGTAGAGAAAATATTTTGCAATATTAAAATATACCATTTTAATAAAATTTCATGTGTATTTTTTATTTTTTATGGAACATATGTTTATATTTTACAATAAGTTTAAATATGTTATTGGCCTTTAAATTGGATTCGTTTTGGGTCTCTTAAATTTAAATTTATTTTTTTAGTCACTCAATTCTTTTTATAAAAAGAAAACTTTTTAGTTTCTTCTTGTTAAATTTTTACAATTTAAATACATAATTTGTGATGACTTTTTATCGTAAGAACTAAAAAAAAGTTTTTTAAAAAAAATTAAGGGACTAAAAAAAGCAAACTTAAATCCTATTTAGGCTGATGGTGAGTGTTTGTGTATATAAATGATTCCTATCTAGTGTTTCGTACTGTGATGAGTCAAGCATGCCTGGCATGGTTAAGGGACCAGCATAAGCACTAGTACCGTCCTAGCTATTACTGTTTTCTATCTACTCGTTTCATTGTTTCACACTCTCACCCACTGTATACCTAAAGGACATTAATTAGCTCAAATACCCTATGTTGGTTGGGTGTATTTGAACAAAAAATTTGTGCACTTGCATTTCTCGTACCATCAAAACTTTATCCTGTAGCTATTATTGCGATATTTATGAGGAATCTGGTTTATGGTGACGTATTTAACAGTTTCCCCAGTTGGTACAGATGGAAACAAGGGTTATTATTAACACGTTTGGAGCGACTTATGAGACCATCCGACATCAAAATCATGTCAAACCACCCAAAGGTACAATAAAATGCTCGACATATTTATCTTATATAATAATTTGTAATTATAAAGACAATACATGGACTATTTACTCTGATAATAAAAGTTTAATTGCTATGAATTAATTTTATGATTTCTGTCAAAGGCTTTGTTTTAAAAAAATTCTTACTTAAATTCAACCGATTACGTTTCAGCATTTGTTTTCATACAGTATCCATGTAATTAAATTCTGCAGTATGTAACAGTATAAGATTGAACATCTACAGGTGCTCTCCAACAAAGATTCAATATCAAATGATCCAATAACAATACTAATTAAGATAAACTCTTATACATTCTTAGTATATAATTTTCTGCTTAACTCAATCTTACAAAAATAATTTGTAAGATAAAAATTGTCCCAGCCTATTTACATTACTTTGGCCATAGCACAAGTTGACGTGGGATCTCTCCAATGGTATAGTAGTTTAAACACTGAAAATATTAGCATTTTAACTGTGTTTTTTTTTTTTTGTGTGTGCACCTTGGTCAAGCAAATTCAATATGCATCATCTAAAAAATATCTTCCCTGACAGCTTCTTATGCCAAAGAATTTGTTGAATTACAAGTGGTAGATATGTATTACAAAGGGTATGAATTTGTTGAATATGAATGGTATGAAAGAGCAAATGCTGCATGCAATGCAGCCCCAATGGGAAGCACATCTTCGTCAATGAAAAAGTAAGGACTATGAGCAGGATGTATGGACCCACTCTTCTCGTTTCGTGTGCCCACAAGAACAAATGACCCGGGTACCTTTTCCAAGTAAAATGCAAAATCTTCACTCCCTGTGAAGAGGGGTGCTAATTCTATGTTATCTTCTCCAACAATCTTGCTAGACACTTGCCGTGCTAGTTGGTATATTCTCACATCATTTGTGGTTGGAGGGATTGTGGGATGTTCATTGCCACAGAACTCAACCTCTCCAGAGCACCTATGTACTTCTGCCTGCCCTTTAATAACCTACTCAAAAGAAGTTACAAACAAATGAAAGTCCACTTTGAGCAATCTCTTTCTCTATTTTTAATTTTTGTAGTGAGCTCACATCTAGAGGGCAAGCTTAGGAAGAAAGTTTTTTTCTTTTTTTTTAATCAGCAAAGCTTAGGAAGAAAGTAAGGTTCATAGGTGGCCCTTTAAGATTTAGTGTGTATTTGGGTTAGCATTTGTAAAATTGATTTTGATTAAGATTGAATTTGAAGTAATATGATTTATGGTTAGATGTTTTTATTCTACAAGCAAGTTAGTAGGAAACTTAGTATAAAGTTTTTTATCCTACTTTAAATCTACCAAAAGTTGTTTCACTTCAGATTCAATTTTGAACCCAAAATCAATTTCTCAACGTGAAATCAATCATGTGAAATTGTGAATTTTGCATCTAAAATCATGTTAACCAGTAATTTAACATGCTTTTGGATAACTAAATGTGAATCTAAACACACGCACTTGATGAGTTCATATTCAATTCAACAGCTCAATAAAACAATATGGACTGGTCATAACCAGACAAGACATTTACCTCTTCTATCCTTTTCCTCAGTCCATAGAAGCTCTTTTTGCTGAATGCTCTATAGGTACCTCCAAATGTAGCTGAATCAGGGATTATGTCATGAGCAGACCCTGCATTGATCATGGCCACAGAAAGCACCTGCCAAATTAAGATATTTGTATAAAGTTTTCAAGAACTAACAAACCACAAACAGAACCAGTCATACATACTAATTAATGCGCGAAAAGTTTCATCTTGCAATGTTTTTTTTTTTTTTTTTACTATTGAATTTGAGAATTTGACTCCACCTGAGAATCTAAGGGATCAGCCTCCCTTGAAACAATGTTCTGCAAGCTGATTACTGACGTTGAAGCAGCCAAAACTGGGTCAAAACAATGCTGGGGAACTCCTGCTAACCCCCCTTTTCCTTTGATCTTTGCTTTGAAGCTTCCACATCCGGCTAAAAATTCTCCTGGCCGTGATGCAACGACACCTGTCGGATACCCTGCTCCCAAGTGCAATCCAAGAATAGCCCCAACATCTTCAAGCACCTGTTCTTGGATCATGTCTTTTGCACCTGTGCCTCTTTCCTCAGCTGGTTGGAATATTAGAACAACAGTAGTCTGCAATGTGTGAAGGAAAAAGTTTTCAAAGGAAGAAAAGTATATGATATACCCTAAATTCTTTTGCTAATTTTCCAATTCTACTTTACCTGTAACAAGTCTTTCATTTCTTGCAGTATCTTTGCAGCCCCAAGTAGCATGGCAACATGTGCATCGTGTGCACAAGCATGCATTTTTCCATCTACTTTGCTCTTATGATCCCAATCAACCATTTCCTGTTGGCAGGAACATATGTCAATCTAACCATCAGTTACTGGCCAAATTTGTCCTCGGAGATTAGAGCATTGATAAAAAAAAAATGTTATGCCCCCATTCTCAGCTTAGTAAAAATGTAGAAAGTATTGCAATGGGATTATACTAATATCATATGATCCAATTCTTTTATCTCATTTAATCTCATATGTGTCGCTTGCATTATAAATAAATAAGATTAGAAATCTGAGCAAAACAAGAGTACTGTGGGAGGAGTAAGAGGAAGATCTTAAGAAAAGGTAAAAAAAAAAAAAAAAAAATCAAAAATCAAAAAGTCCTGTAGAAGTTGTGAAAGGAAATCATTAACTGATTTCATACCCTTTAGAACATTGATGGAGTAAGGTGAGAATTTCAGTACAGATCTTAAATTAAAATTATGGCTACAACTTTCCAATACAAAAACAGTACTCCAAGTTGTACTTAGCAGACTTCAATAATAATTATCTTGCCACAGTTTCCTTTTTCCACTTCACAAAAAGATTCTCAATTACATGACCAAAAACCCCTTTCAAAATTAGTACATGAGCCTTTCTGTTTCCTGTTTTATGCTAGAACGGTAAAATCGACCCGCTGCATGTACTTCTCCGATTCAAACACACCCCAATACCCAGCTTAATAGGATTATAAACACAATCAATAACTTATTTTCCGAGATATAAGGTTGGTCCAGTAGTTGGAGAAGAATGAAGGGAGAAGGAGAGGGAGAGGATTCGAATCCTCTCTCAACTGATATTTCTGACGAAACTAACAAACTAACGATTGCCGATAATTAAAAAATATAAAAGCTTATTTTCCCTTTCTTTTAAAATTTCTCTCCACCCAGAAGAAATAACTAGTTTTTTAGGTCCTTTTTTCACAAAAAGAAAAACATAATCAATAGCTGAAACCAGCCAGAGCTTCATACCCACAAACAGGCCCATGCAGACATACCAACGATGTCCAACACATGTGTCCATGTGGCATCAAAGGAGACACAAGCTTGGAACAAATAACCAAGTAAGAAACAGAACAAAGACCTTCACAAAAAAAAGTAACATAACACAAGACCGTGTGGGAGATATAAGGTTGGGCCAGTGGGATGAGTGGTTGGAAAAGGATGAAGAAAGAAAGAAGGAGAAAGGGTTCGAATATCCCAACTCTAGCATAACTAACAAACTAACATTTGCCATAAAAAAAAAAACAAAAAACACAAGACCGTTTGGTTTGTAAAATTGTGACACACCTGAATCGGCAAGGCATCCATGTCTGCTCTAAGAGCAACAA
Organism: Glycine tomentella; assembly: GCA_007407185.1. Lineage (NCBI taxonomy): Eukaryota > Viridiplantae > Streptophyta > Magnoliopsida > Fabales > Fabaceae > Glycine > Glycine tomentella. The sequence goes on along the minus strand of PYAF01004825.1, from coordinate 373,046 downwards.
AAGGAGGAGAACCATAACCAATTTTTGCCACCACACCAGTTCCAGCCACAGGCCACTTGTATTCAACACCCAACAAGTCAAGCTCACGCCTTATGACAGCACTTGTTCTGAACTCTTCATATGCAAGTTCTGGGTGCTCGTGGATTTCCCTCCTTATTCTCTTCATCCATTTCACGGTGCTGGGACTATTAGCTAGCTCCAGAATCTGCTGCTTCAGAGAGGAAGAACTTTTATTCGAGAATTCATTGCTTGAAGGAGTTTGAAATGAGAAAGAGAAGCAGGTGGTGGGTAGGAAGAGGAACAAGAGTAGGAGAGTAAGTCTTGGGTGATGATGGTCCATTTGGCTAAGTGGTGGTAGCTATGAAATGAAGGTTAAAAAATGAAAATATGTTTTTGTTATTTATATATGAAAAATGCTTGATGCTTGACTAGACTAGTAGATTTTATTATGTGCCACGTTAGAGAAAGAACCTACCATGCTTCTCAGCATTGGTTGGCACATCAATATTCAATACTGTTGCTTTATTCTGGTAAAAGGTTATCGGATTGTGTTAGTGATTTCGTGTCCTTACTGAATTGTATGTGTGCATTTTTTAAATGCCAAATTTTTTCTTTTTTTTTTCTAAGTTGGGAAAGAATAAATTTAGTCTGTTTTCAACTAACTAACTAGTTTAGTGATTTCATTCGAAATTGATGTTAGCAATTAACAATTGGGTTGGTTGGAATTCACGTGGACTAAATTAAAGTTTATCTTGAAATAATTATAGTGGTGTTAATTATGTTCAATTATACGTGTACTCTTATTTCTATTGGTTATGGAGTACAAGGGTACATTAATTGGGCTTAAATGTTTAATTCATATGGAACTACGTAATTAGAGTTTTTGTTTTCTGGTGGAATTCCGAGATTTTTCTAAAGTTACGATCTTTTAAATTGATTATAAAAGTAATCTTTGATCTGAGTTTAGTTATATTTAATTTTTTTTAAGTTTCTCCAACAATTATCTTTCTCATTTTATATATAGAGAGAAAATTGAATATTATTATGTGTGTAAAGTATCTAATATAGTTAAAGTGGTATTAGACTCATTTTTTTAAGTAATGTTTCATGTTTTAATTATGGAAAAAATTGTAATTGAAAAGAAGATTTCGCTGAAGTTGATCAGTTAATTTTTTAATAAAAATTAATTATCAATAAATTTAATAAATGCTTCGTATTAATAATATTATAATAAAAATATCTAATATAATTCATATTTATACTTCTCATATTTGTTTTTAGTGTATATGCCTCTTATATACAAACAACTTATAAAAAATTGTTTGATAAGATTTTTTGAGTTTGATCAATTTGCAAGTTACTTTGATTAACATAAATATGTTTAATACATGAATTTATTTTTTAACTTATTTTTCATAAATTATTTCATGTAACTTATTTTCATGAAATAACTTATCGAAAATAAGTTAGTTTATAAGTTTTTTTTTAATTTTATCCTCATTAATTTATTTGAAATATATTTTTATCTTTTTATTTAATTTATTTGTTATTATATACATGATACAGCTTGTCTACAAAATATAATTATGTTATAATAACTAAACTGAAAACGGGTCTACAATTTTTCTTTTACAAAGTGATCATGAACATTTTTTTTTTTTGTTACATGGGCCAAATGCGAGAATTAATATCGCTCGTTCTTTTTATTTTTTGTTTGATATAATTGCAACACCAATTTCTTTCATGAAGTTAACTCAATCTTCTTTTCTCTTTTGTTCAACGGTTATGTTATTATAAATCTCTCCACGTAGAAGATTTATAGCAACATAAATGTGGAATAAAAGAATGAAAAAGAGCTAACTAGTAGAAAGGAGTTGATGTTCCTGTTAGATCAAATGCAAACAAAAATGAAGTGAAGATAAATTTATCACATGTGGTCCATGTAACTAGTGAAGATAATGGCATGATTGTGGAAACAACCAATGAAGTAAGTGAGTTGATGGACAATGTTTGGAGCATTTGAAAATATTATTTGAGCCTTCGAACATTATTCCCACGTCATCTACAAGAAAGTGATAATAAAGTTAGAGTGAGAACAAGAGAGCTAGAGAGAGAGAATAATATCTCATGAAAGAGTGAAGTACATCTAATTAATTAGGCTAGGGTTTAAACACATTAATAAAGATCACACACATTTATAAAAATGAAAATAAAATGTTTATAAATCAAAAATAAATTATTTATAAATAGGAAGCGTAAATTTAAATCATATTTATACAAGAGGAAGATGTCATTGAGGGGTACGTTGGTTTGATTTTCCTTTTCTTGAAGTTTCTTGGAACTAGAGAACAATTATGTAAAAATTAGAGTGAGAACGAAAATACACGTATATTGCTGTGTTTTTTTTTTATATATATATAAAACAAAACTCTTTATAGATTTTCTACATTGGTTATATTATAAAAATGGATGTAGAGGATGACTTTCTGTATAAATTCTTAATAAATCAATCTAGAAAATGTTTTCAAATATTTCAAAAGTTTTAATTTTTTGGTGAATTATTTCAGAATTAAGTTGAAACAGATATGAGTATTCTAAATTTGTTATAAAAAAAACTTAACCAAAAAACATTTTTTAGATTGATTCTACGTGAAACCCATCTAAAAAATATTGTCAAGAATTTCAAAAGTTTTAGAAGACATTCACATTCTACTTCAGTTGATAAAGAATTGGTTTAGAAAATACTTTCTACATCAATTATTTATACCAATACAAAAAGTGTTTTATAAATTGATTTTTTTTTAAAATCAATATAGAATGTTCATCTTAATATTACACAAATGCCACCATATTACGTACCACATCGACTATTCATAAATTTATGATGTTATAAAAGAGTTAAAGAAAAAAAAAAAAAACTCTCGTATGGAGAGACCAAATAAACCTTGCTTTCAAAGGAAATATAAAAGATATAAGGAAACCAAAAGAAAAATAAAATAAATAAAACTTCAATCAAGTCGTCACCTTATGGGCCTTCCCATGCCTTTCACTGCATCAAAATGAGTTTAAGGTTTTAATCCGTGTAGTATTATAATAATGTTATTTTTTGTATTTAACTTTATTAAATAATTTTGTTCATTATATTACACAAATGTTTTTACTCTATTTTACAACTATGTTTTTTAAATAATTGAAGAAGATTGCCATGGAAATTAATTAATTAAAACTTTAAATCCTACTATTGTAATTAATAATATATTGTTAACATATTAGTAAATAACAATAACTAATAATATAAAATGATAAATGAATGTAATGGGGATGGATCTTATTATGTTAGAATTTTACATGGTATTAGTGTAAAAAATTTGTGATTACCATTTTTTTACAAAAAAATTATAAACCTATTTCTTTAATTTTTTGACAGAAATTTAATATTTTTATTAAAAATATAAAAAATTGTAGAATAATCATATCATATTATATAAAATTCTTATACGAAAATACATAATCTCAAAATATTATTTTGTACGAATTGTTTTTTCTTTTCCCAAAAAGTTCGAATTGGATGACTAAAGTGTGATCGTATAAAGGCATATAATAAAGGTAAAGGACGGTGCTGGTGAAGCTGTCATATACATATATTCCCGCTCTTGCCATTGAGCATTAGAAAAATGTTAATAACATTTTTTTTATTGGAAATTAAAAAAAAATTGAGTTATATTTTTTTAATAGATATTATTCATATAGTTTTCCATAAATTTTAATTAATAATAGATATTATGCAAAATGAATACGGAAAGAAAATATATTAATGGTCGAAAAAGTCCGTGAGTCAAAATTTGAGAATGTTGCTCGGTTGAAGCAAAATACAGATGACAGTGACACGACAGAAAACAAAAGGCGAAGAACTGGGTACTACATTGAATTAAAGGGTCTCTAATTATTCAAACAAACAATTTTCTATAAAAGCAAGCTACCATGCAAAAAACATTTTAACCACCCCAAAAGAAAGGGTTAACTGAAATTTTAAGGTTTTGGGAGTTAAGTTTTAAAAGGAGAGAAAAGAGAGTATATTTTTTTAAAAATCAATATTCTTTATTTAATAGTTTCTCTAAAAATAAAAATAAAATAAAATAGCTTAAAATAAACTTAATGTGCAAACTTTTTTATAATTTTAATAAATACTATATAACTTCTCTTTGAAAATAATTTTTTTATTACTTCTTTTTCATCTCCAAGTAATTATATATTAAAATAAAGGTTATAGACTATCATGGAAAAATTAGAAACAACTACATCAAATAAATAAATATAAAAAAAAACACGTTGATCATGCTTGATATATGCCATTTATCTTGTATGCTCTAACTTAAACCACATGCTTCACTTTTGTACCAAAAGATATGCTTCCACTTATGTGGCTCCCTTCAATTTCTTTGTGGCTTACTCTTCTTCCTCCAATGAACCCAGCACAAAGAAGCGCTTCTTTCCTCTTCCTCTCCTCTCAGATTTCTCTCACTCCTTCACCGAATAAAGCTTTGTCTTGTTCCTATTAAGGTTGCATAACCATGTATTCACTATTTTGAATATTTTTTCTTGGCATACTTTCTGATCAATTGTATAAGGTGAGAAATGATTCAGTTTAGGATATTTTTACACTTCTAGAAATCAATGTCTTGTTCATTGGTCTGAGTAGAAGCCGTTTTGCTCTTGATTCCATGGTATGGAGATTGACCCATTCAAACTTTTTTAAAACTGAAACTATTTTTTGTAGAAAAAAAAAACTGAAAGCAAAAAATAACTGAAATTGGAAACTCAAACCCAAAATCTGATTGTAGTTTTTAATTTTAAAAAAAAAAATTAAAGACAGAAAATCACTCCTATTGTTAAAATCCTATTTAAAAAAAAAACTGAAAGCAATAAATATTAAAATTTAACTATAGATAACTATGAAAGTAACAGTTAAAATTTTATTTATATTAAAATAAATTAAGGTAAATCCTATTGTTTTCTTAATAAATATAAGAGTATAGTTATTTTTAAATAATTAAAGTGAAATATTTTCATTAAAAAATCGACATTACTCTGTATTTGTGATCGACAAATGTGTCATTGTACCCAAATAATTCACGTGTCATTTTTATTGGAAGAGTCGTGTTCACGTGCATAAGAAGACAGAAACTGGTGCTATGATTTGTGAATGTGAGTTTTTTTATTTTCTAAGCGCCAGAACAGACTTTGGCTTATCCCACACGATTAAACAAATCATGCATATATACGCGAGTGTTTTTATTTTTCTTTCTTTTTATGAGGTTCAGAGAAATGTGTTAGTGTTTAAGTTATTTAATATCAAAGAAATGTTTAGTGTTAACTCGATGAATTTGTTGTATATATACTCTTCGAGTATCTCTTTTGTATATTTTTTAGGTTTTTTTTCTTAATTATAAATTTACCATCAAAACTTTATTATTTTATGAAATTTATACTAAAATTTTATTTTTATAAATTTTATCATTTAACTTTTAATATTTCACAAATTTAATCATTTAATTTTTCAACTTTTATATATTTTACTATCATGTTGATAACAAAATAATCTACCAAATTATTTTTTAAAACTTTTATACATCAGTTATCATTATAATTCATGTTAAAAATTTAAATCATTTATCTTTCCTCAAAGGTAATAAATAATGCAAAAATTAAAAATTTAAATAATAAAATTTAAAAAATAAAACTTGAATAATAAAATTTATAAAATAATAAAAATTAAATGATAAAGTTTATACTTAACTTTTTTTATACCACTTTTTATTTTCTTGTGTGTATATATAGCGATGAGCTAGAAACTTAACAGGACCCAACTATGCTGTCTTGCATGTGCTTGGTAAGGAAAACAAAAAACAGCGTTTCTTAATTTCTCACATAAAATTAGATATATTCAGCTGTCTAAGTGGACTATTCTTGATGGCGCTGCCCCATCAGAATTGAAAAAGATGAAAATGAAACTTTATATATAATATGATACAGTAAGGTCTTCTGTAAGGGATGATTCTTGTCATCCTATTTTTTATTAATAAGAACAGTTTCCAACAGAAATATGCGTTGCAGAAAAAGAAAAAAAAAATGGGACTTGTTAAGCAGCAGGTGCTTAAGCACCAGATACTTAACATTAACATGCTACTGGGATCCAGCAAATAACTTTTAATAATAAATAATGCTTATAAATTAAAAATGAATATAAAATATATTTATGAGATAATAAATAATTGACCTGTCACTACTACAAGCAGCTCAATTTATTATGGTTCTGGGCGCGCATTACAACGACAATCATACGACTGTCGTAGATATAGGTGTCGTTGAAAAAATATATTTTAACTACGGTCAGGAGATCGTCTTTGATTAACGTCATTTCAACTACGGTTATGTAGGAAACCGTGTTTAAATACTGCTATATCCACTACGGTTTTTTAATCGGAACCGTCTTTGATTAAGCGTTTTTCAAAAAAAAAATCACCTATTCTACAACGGTTTGCTAAAATACCCAACTTTGATTAACTAATCTACAATGGTGGCATCCAAAACTGTAGTAGAAATCCAATAATCAAAGACGGGCTAGGTACCAACCGTCTTTGTAATGTGTTGTTTTTTTAGACCAACACTGTGGCTGCTCTTAAAGCCATATTTACATCACAGAATCGGGGATCAATGCACTTCAAAAACAGGTTCTAAATACAGATTAGACCAACAACCACTACCAATTACACAAAAAGAGACCAGTGCTCTAAGCATCAAATTCGCATGCAAATCGAAACTATTAGGATTAGGAAAGTCCTTACCCTGTCAACCTATGTTAACTCCTTCAATACCCAAAATGATTGAAGCTCTTCTCTTTACCTTAGAAAGAAAAACATGAAGGGATGAATGAACATTATTTCTCTGCACTCGAATAGAGATTCTAGGAGCTTCAAAACTCCCTCTTTAATATATCAAAATACAATGAATAATAAAAAAATACTATCTAGAACCCATATGAGTGACCTGTATACGGATGCAATCAAATGTAAGACTTCAAAAAATTGTTTTACAATCAAGTAAACATCAGGCTGGAAGGTATATAATTTATTTAGAAACAACATAAAAAAATAACTTCAATCAGTAAAAAAATATAAGAATCATCACTCAAATATAAAAAAGAATACTTACCCCTTCTTGGTATTCAATCCAGTCCCTACAGCTGTACCACCCTAGGCAAGCTGTTCAAGTAACATATATGCTTAGTACTTAGTAGAACTCCAAAAGTAAATAGGGAAGAACAAGCAGTTCCCGTTTATATTTAAGGGTCTAACCTGATACATGCGTGGCAAACTGTCAATACTATACTTAACCTGTAGATAGAGGCAAAATTAATGATTAATGAGAAACCACTCCCCACTATCTGTCCGGATTTTACAATCCAACATCAACAAAAGCCAAACATAAGAAGGCTTACTTGTGTAGTATACCTACTAAATTCTTGTCCAAGGGTCAAACGTGTTGCATCTTGAGTATGAGGGCGTTCAATCTTAACAATATCCTTGTATTCAACTGACTGTTACTTTTTAAAAAGGAAAAGGCAAAAAGTTATTAAAGACTGATTAAAAAAAGCAGTGATAAAAATCCATTTACAGAAAATCAATTACAAAGCCAAATGCCTCCAGTTTCTAAAATTTCATCCAAGAGGCACATATTTTGTGAAGGTTAATTTCCTAACATGTGTCATAATTACTCCTTTTTTTTTTTTTTTTGCAAATGCAACTTGCATACTTGATAGAGCAAAAGGAAAATTGAGATAAAGAGCTAGAGAAAAACACAATCTTGAAGCCCAGAACCACAAGGTAAGCATATAAAAACTGAAGAACATACCAATTAACCATAACTCTTACGTTTATAGCACACATTTATAATATTGCATATAACTCAAAATAACTCATTTGGGTGCACAAACTTCTCACCAAGCTTATGGCCAACAATCTCTACTGCTCGATTAACAATAACCTTAAAACATCAGAAAGAAAACAAAAGGATTCTCAAGGAGCAAAAGACATGCCTACCTTACGGGTTACGACCAAAGATAAAAAGGTTCCAAAACCTAGTACTTATGCAAATCTATGGAAATAAACTTGGCCAACGTCCATGCATACAAAATAAAAAAAGGTGCCCCTTTATACCTATACCCCACCTAAAGACCAAACTCTTAAAACTAAGCCTACCCTTTGTTGATGTAGGATCCTGGTCACGATTCAATTTTTTGCCTCTATCTCAATATCAATTCCAAGTCTGATCAATCAAACCTAACAATAGTTTTACTACACATACATTTTAATTGAAAAGGACCAACAATGATGTGTACACTGCAATCACCGAATAATTGCAAATCTGATTAATCAAGCATAACATGTTCCTGATGAAAGAAATTGTGGACATCACCTGTATGAAAGAAAGATCTTGTGTGACAGAAAAAGAAAAACTCTAGTAGCAAGCGGTAGGAAAAAAATAGAAAAGAAACAGTCCGGTAAAGTGTTAAAGTTTTGGATTTGATTCTTATAAAAGAAAAATCTTATATTTTTTAAAATCTTAATTAAATCCATCCCTTATGCTTGCTTCGCCGCTAGTTCCCGTGACCCTTGCTGCTATGGGTGTGCCGATTGGGCCCGCCACGATGGTTGCTAGGGAGACGAGGCCCTCGCCTGCTTCATGCTTCACGTCTCCAAACACTCCACTGTGTGCAACTGCAACCCGTCATCGTCGTCACCACCCTGCGACGAAGATGCGTCTCTGAAGTTCCTCAGAAACCTTTTGATGGTGTCGTTCACGTCTTCCACGCTTATGTTGGTTCCCTAGACGAAGGTGGGCCTCGCATCGTCCATGTCGAAGTCGTCGCTACCGTCTGAAGAGGCCGACATGTCGTCGGTGGTGGAGGTTGGGGCAAGGAGGGTCCCGAAGGTGTATGAGAAAAGCGAAGAAGAAGAGGGAGAGGAAGAGGCATGAGAAGATGAGGAAGTAGGTTCTGCGAGGTTCCCTATATGGAAGATAAAGGGATTAGTGCCCAAATGTTTTTGTGGTGGTAAAACGTAGGCTTTTTGGACTTTTTAATCAACTACGGTCTCAACTGAAAATCGTATTTGAAATAACTTAACCATGATGGTCCTCATTTCAACCGATTTCGAATTAATTAAACAAATACAGTTTTAAAACAACCGTGTTTGAATTGTTAGTTTTATTTACCAAAATGTCACCGTGTCCATTTCAACTACGATTTTTGGAAAACCAACTTCGAAAGCGTGTCGTAAAAGCCAGATTCTCTAGTAGTGTGTAATGATAGGGGCCATTTTTAAAATATATAAAAAAAAATAAGTTTAATGGTACTTTTTAATTTAATATTTAATTTTTTAGTAAATTTTATCTCTAAAATTAATTTATTGTATTTTACTTCTTACTTTTAAAAAATTTACAAATTTTACCTTTTATTATTTATCTGTTAATTGACTAACGCTTAATTATACTTTTTCCTCCAACTTTATACTTTTTGATAACTCCTAACTTTTTATTTTTGACAAACATTAATATCCTTTATTTTTTAAAAAACGAAGTATACGTCCAACTTTTGCCCTTACATATATCAACCTGTCGCATCAATTCCCCTGTTAGTCAATTAACGGATATAGAATGGAATGTCAAATTTGTAATTTTTTAAAAAAGTTAAGTTGGAGGTAAAATATGCTAATTAATTTGTTGGGTAATAAAATTTGCTAAAAAGTAAAAAAAAAAAAGAAAAAAGAAGAGTAAAAGTAAATTTTAGCCAAAAAAATAAAAGAGATAAATGATTAATTGAAGAGGTTGATGCTTTAGTTGAAAGATTAAAAATAAATAATATATACAAATGGGAATAACTTAAGAATCCCAATAAAAAATGTTGGTTGAAAAGCTCCGCATGCTTAAATATACTTTTGGTTTTTAAATTTTGGATCATACCTCATTGCTAGATTGAAAATTGTTTTATTTTAGTCTAGAAACTTTCTTTTCAGTTAGTATATTAACTAAATTTTAAAAATAATATTTGAGAATTTTTCTGTAATTATCTAGATTTTTATGTAAATTATCAAAATATCTCTGACCCTTCTAATAAGCTTGGATTTAGTGTTCAATTAGAAAATATATATATATATATATATATATATAATATCGAATTATTTCAAGAATAATTTTAAAATAATTATTTTCTATTTTTATTTTTTATTATTTAAAAATTTAATGATTAATATTAGTTACTCAATTAGAATTATTATTCAATTTAAAAAATAAAAGGTGAAAATGTAGAATAACTCATTACTTTCCATGCTCTTGGAATAATTTTATAAAAATTACTCCACATTCTCATATTTAATTTTTCCTTAATAATTTAATAGTTTTAATGAGGAATTCTTCTTCAATAGTTAGATTACAAGAAATGAAGAATACAAATAAAAAAATAACTCTTTTTAAGATCACTTTTAGAATAATTTAATCTTTTATGTGTATATATTTATATTGTTAATGTGTTTCTCTCTCTAATTGATAAAAATATCCAAATATGGTCTATCAACGTTGAAAATGCTATAAGACCTAATATAAAAACACACAATAAACTTCAGAAGATGTTAATTGTTAAACGTCCATATTATTTTGAGATGGATTGAACTGAAAGGAGGAGAGAGATAAAGAAAAAGAAAAAATATACTATGAAATGTGATAAAATTTTTTTGAAGAGAACTAGAGAAAATAATATTGTAAGAAAAACAATATTGTAAGAAAGTGAGATCTAGGAGTATTGTTACTCAAAAATTTCTTGCACTATATAGACTTATATTATTCAAGCAATATTGTTATAATGTATTTTAGAACATCTTTTATATTTTTATCATATTAATAATTTTATCTCATATTTTTTATTAATTCCCTCTTCTTCTTTTTACAATTGAATTCCCTCTTTAATATATAAAGTTTTGTATAAAGAAACTATACAAACAGGAATGTCTCATCAATTTGTATTATTATAAGGCATCATAGTTAGGGATGGCAAAATGGGTCAGCCCATCCAAAAACGGGTCGGGCTAGCCCAATCCACTAAAAAAGTGGGTCGGGTCGTGTTGGTCCACTTTTGCAAAGTGGGCTGAAAATACCAGCCCACCCCACTTTAAAGTGGGTTAATGGACCAGCGGGTCAGCCCACTTAAAAAATAAAAAAAATTTAAAAAGGTAAAATAATTATTAAAAAATTCAAATGTAATTATTTATACTAAAAATTAATAATGTGCTAACTTAATCTTATAACAATGATTTTTAATATATAATATATGCCTAATAGAAGTAAAAGCAAGCACGAAATACATGTCTAACAATGCTTTTCAATTAGCTCCTAAGTCTTAACAAATTCTTAGAAATTTGCTTCACAATGATGCAGACAATCAAAACATACATGTAGTATAACTCATTATTAGGTTCAAAATAAAAATGTATTAGGATTAAGGATTCAAAATTATTAACTTCTTTTTAGTCACTCTCCCTTTAAGTCACTCATTTAATTATCTATTAAATATTTTATTATTTTTTATAGGTGGGCTGCTGGCCCGGTGGGCTGGCCCACCCCTAGCCCACATTTGGCCCACATTTTTGTGGGTCAGGTTGGCCCATCCCATTTAATGAATGTGGATTCAAAGTCTCAACCCAGTCCACATTTTTTCGTGGGTTAAACGGGCCGGCCCATCGGACCAGACCCATTTTGTCATCCTTAATCATAGCACAGTGTTGGGCTCGAGTCTAATGTGATCATTGCTCTTTCAACTATCCCGCGTTTATCACGTGGATATGCTTTGCTTATAAAAGTGTGTTGAATCACGTACGTTCAGTGTCCACGTTAGACAACAAATTTAATTACGTCCGAATCTCTTAAGTAACGTTGAATTAAATAGGAGTTGCGTCAGGCTGATGCATATTTCACGATCGAGTGACGCTCAACCAAACGCACGAGAGCATGACGTGCTTCCCTAATAGTCATGAAAAAATATTTTTTAGTTTTTACCTCCAAAGTTAACAACTTGACAGAGAAATTGAGAGACAAAGAGAATGAAGAAAGAAAAAGAAAGTAGAGAGAGAAGAGTATAAGATATGATTTAATAAAAAGAAAAAAAATATCAATTAAATGTTTAAAAATTGTGAGTGTCAAAAATCATTACTCGTTAGTAATACATAAATGAAAAAAGATTTTTTTGACACTCAATGTATAATAAGATAGTTAATGTGATAGAGAAAAAAAATAGTATTGTATGAATTCGTTAATTATAAGAATAATATAACTCCATGTACCAAAAAAAAAAAAAAAAACTATATATAACTCTTAATAATATTAGTCTTGGGTACTCTTTAGCTGCGGTTGTTACTCGTGAAAGAACTGAAGCAGACTTAATTAAACGTAAGTGGATAATTAATTAACCTTGTTGCCTACGGAAGTAGTTCACTAATTCAATGTCTTGCCTTGGACCTCTCCATTTTACAAAGAGATGGTATAGCTTGGCCTTTTTTTATCTCTCTGCAAATCCACACACACACATATATATATATATACACACTTAAGTATATTTTGTAAACTGTAGTAGCACCGTATTCAATGTTAGCTGTGGCTCCGAAAATAATTTATTTCCTTGATGCTGCTTAACCAAATAATTTATCCGAAGTTTTGGTGACTATTACACTTCGTTTGTTTTGGATTATGGATGGATGGATTGAAGAGGGAAAAACAAAGTAAAAATAATTTAGGAGGGAAGGACAAGTTAAGAGAAAAATAATTCCTCTTTTGTTTGGTTGCAGGGGCTAGAGGAAATGTATCCTGCATGTGGGTGGGTCTCATTGTATATTTTTGTTCACTTTCTACATAATCAAATAAAAAAAATTAATAGAGATTATAGAAAATTAAGTAAATCTGTTAGAAAGTTAGTTTGGGATAATATGTTAAATAGGAGTCTTTATTGTGTCATTTTGATCTCTTTCAACCAATTCAATATGTTTCCGCATGAATATCAATATGCTTTTGATCTCTCTTATCAATTCGATTTTCATTCCTTTAATTCATGGATTCGTAACATTTTTTTCCTTTCTTTTTCTATCAAACAACTAAAAATTATTTTATTTTTTACTATTTTTTCTTTCGTCTTAAATCAAACTCAGTTGTTTTAAATAAAGGTAGATATGAAAAAGCATCATGTTAACTCCCATCAAACTTAATTAGAAGCTAGTTTTGTTTTTTGTTCTCCGAGAATCCTTCATCTGAGAGCATTGCCATTGTAATTCATAGGATTGTGAGAGCGAGGCTAGAGAAATCTAGTTCAATAGAACACCCATGCAGTATTAAAAAGGTCTAATTTAATTGGTTAAATCGAATATGAGTGTTATAAATTTTTTTATCATATTTGATTTCTACAGATAAACAAAAACATGCATGCAGTGCTACCTGACCCATAGTAATATTCCCAAAGAAGTTAAACAAATGAACTTTCATTGATCAGGTCAAATAAACTTGGTGTTACTTTGCTTCAAATTGTGTTCACATTCATCTGCTTAATAAACTATAATATGGCATATATATACACGTACATGACATCAAAATATCAAACGCCACTACTAAATATATTTTCCCTAGCGCATCCGCACATTATGCTTGGACAATGACCACAGAAACAACCTGCAACAAATATGCTCTTTGTAGTTTCTTTGTAGTTTGTATATAGTTTTCAAGAAATTTTAAATTAAAAGAATTGAACTTTTGAATAAATGTACATATATACCGATCAAACCCAAATTTAATTGGGTTGGTTGAATTTGAGTCTTGAAACATGTGCCGTTCATTTGCAGAACACAAATGTACAGTAAATATGTTAATATGTTGCTATATGATCTAATTCTAACTTTACTACTTCGAGAATATTTATGAAGAAGAAATATCTCAAAGCATATGATCACAATACGTAAAATACACTTTAATTGACGTGGAATGTGTGTGCACTGTGTAATTAAACGAGAGAGAGTAAGAATGTGTGTACCTTTTTGTTGTAATCATCATGTATTTATAAGTCATATACCTCTCAATTGTTTGTAAGCCACATCTAGGAATATCGGGCACGATCTCCATATTGAAACCGTTCCTTCTGACTTAGTCATGACCCTCATTCACGTAAACACTTGAACAACTACTCATTATTTTTATTTGGGCCTACTAACTAAGCCCAACTATTATTTTCATAACAAAACCCAAACTTGGTTAGAGCAATTTTAGTGTAAGATTTTGAATAAGGATCTTGAGCTTAAGATTTGGTCTTCACTAGATCTTCCAATAAAGGAAATAGAGAGATTTCTAATATGAACAATGAGTTCTTGTAGAAGAACCCTTAAGATATACATATTGTTCAAAAAAGAATAATTCTTTTCCTCTTTCTCTTTTCCTAAGATTTCAAAAATGAGATCTACAGTTAAAGAACAAAATGAGATGGATCTTCAATAATCTAAGATAAAGAGATCTTCAATTCTAAGTGATACTATGAGATCTACTAAAAAGTAGTCTAAAATTATAATTTGGTGGCTCTCATTGGTGCACACGCCATAGGGTTATCCCACTGCAACCAATTTTCCCAAAGGCTCTTCAAATTTAAAAAGAGTTCCGAAATTGACCCTGCGTATAACCCTGAATACGCTGCGGGGTTGAAGAAACTGTGTGAAAATTACACAAAGGACCCTTCCATGTCAGCGTTTAACGATGTGATAACTCCCACGAAGTTTGATAACATGTATTACAAGAACTTTCGGAGAGGGATGGGGTTGTTGGCCACTGATAGCGCCATGTTTGGTGATTCCAGAACGAGGCCCTTCGTTGACACGTACGCGGAGGACGAAAAGAAGTTATTTCAGGATTTCGCACGTGCCATGTAAAAGCATTGTGTTTTGCATGTTAAGACCGGGACAAAAGCAGAGGTGCGGTCGAGGTGTGACTCTTTCAACACGCTTAGTTATTGAGAGCAATTTTGTGTCTTTTCTCTTTTTGCGTTTTTTGCTTAAAATTATTGAACATGTAGAAAGGAGAGTGATGGAACAACTAACTTGTATAAAGAGATATAGATTGTTGGAGAAGAGAAAGTAAGAAGAAAATAACATGCACTAGACTTTCTGAATGAATGAATGTACGTACGTACTATGTAGGAGTATGCTTTTAGCCACGTATATATATTTCGTGGTGATGTAGCTTGTGGATAAAGTTTATATAGTTTTCTCGATTTACTTTAATATATTTACTCCATAAAAAAACTTTAGTATATTTAGAATAAAGTTCATAGCTTCTTCATAAACACAAATCTGAAATCAAATGTTTAATCACATCATTAAAAAAATAAGATTATCTAAAAGCTAGTTAATCACAACACTTTCAATTAAATTCTCTGAAAAACTAAAGATTTCATTTAATGTGTCTAGATTGCAGTTTGTAAAATTGTTTTTGAATAAAATTAGGTGTTTAATCGATTTTAAAAGATTTTTTATATAAAAAAAAATCTTCTAGTATTTAATTAGAATTTTTAAATGATATAATTTTTTTAAATATTGAATTAAGACTTTTAATTTTTTTTTTAAAAAAGGACAACAAAATTCGATGGTATTTAATTAAGATTTTTTTTATAATGTTAAAATATCTTTTGGTATTTAAAAATATATAAATTTCAGCTTATTTTTTAAGAATGATTTCAATGGGTTTCATCGCACTTTCTAGTTTAAAATATCTATCAAACAATTCCACCCAAATCCTTGAAATTTTGCTAAACTCTTTTTTTTTCTATAGGTTACTAAATTTTCTTTTCTCTCATCACACATATTCTCTTTTATTTGTTATATATGTTTCTCCTATTCTTTTGAAATAAAAAAATGTCAAATATACTTCTTTCCTATGCACATTTTCTTTTATTTTCTAAATTAATTTTTTTCTTATGTTAAGGCTAACCATGTTTTCCTTATATTGATTATGCTCATAACATGCTTGACATAATATTTTCATGTCTATCACCCTTAATTTCGTAATCTATATAACTTATAATCCTCCTATAAATTTTTTATCTCGCCACTCCCTTTTAGTATATACTGATTATTGCACCTCATTTAACACATGTCATTGAATTTATCATGAAATAATTATAATAATTTTTAAAAAATAAGAAAATCAATGTATAATTTTAAATCTATTGTTCAAATCTAAAAGTAAGAATAAGAGGATCCTATTGCAAGGGTTAAGAAGACATAAAGTTAGAATTAATTTAACTATTAAAAGATTTAAAAAAAAAAATATTAGTTAATTTAACTTCTTCTTTTTTATCTAAACCTCATCATTTTTTATTATTTTTCACTAATTCTTGTAATTTTGAATATGTTTTTTAAAATTTACAAAATCCTTTCAAATCTTATAAATTTATAAAGTCCTTTCAAATTCTTTAAATTCTTATGATATAAATCTATTAAAATTCAAATTATCATAAAAGTCATGTAAAGAAATCTGATAAGTCATAATATGTTTACATAATCTTTAAAATCAACAAGATTTTTTATGCTAAAATAGTCTTTGAAAATACTAATTCAATTCACCCCTTAATTTTATAAAATTAATTATAGTGAAAAATTATTTGAGAAAATTGATTTGTATTTAGAATATTATTTAAGTAAAAAATAATTTTAACATAACAAATGTTATTTTGCATAATGTTATTAAAAATCAGTTTTAAATGTTATTAATATAGGTGCGTAAAAGGTATTAAAAAATATAGGTATGTAAATATTTAAAAAAATAATATTTTTTGGTTTAAGGTTACAAGTATTCCTTCTAAGAAATAAATTTATCTTTTTAATATTAGAGAAACATACTTCGAAAGAGATCAATTCCTTGAATGAAAGATATTACGTCAAGATTAGTAATTAATTCTATCCCGGTCATAGAATTTCTCGGGTTCACTCAAAATTAAAAAACAAAAATGTAATCTTTTGAATTTGAAATTATAAAATATAAATTGTTTCGATTTAATCCATTTATGATGGACTTGTGATGAGTTATTCCACGATTGAGCTACGCTTTGACACACACAAAAAACATCTGCAAGCAATTGCTTTTTGCACTTCATAAAATACATTCTGCACCTACTTTAATTTTAATTTTAGGTTAAATTAGTTTTTTTGTCCTCTAATTTATTTATTTAGATTTAATTTGGTCCTCTAATTTTTTTGATTTAATTTGATCCTCTAATTTTTAAAACTGATTCAATTTGGTTATTTAGTTTTTTTGTTCAATTTGACCCTATAATTTTTAAAATCGATTCATTTTTTGGGAAAATGTGTATTTTGTGATGATTTAAAATTATTTAGTAACGATTTTGAAGTGGTTTTAAATCATTACAAAATGTGATTTTTTACAATTTAAAATGAATGATAAAATTGAATTGATTTTAAAAATTAGAAGACCAATTTGAACCCGAAAAAAACTAGAAGACTAAATTGAATATAAAAAATAAATTAGAGGACTAAAAAATTAATGTAACCTTCAATTTTTTTACAAAATCTTTAAACTATCCTGTGACCCACTTGTTGATGTTACAGATTAGGTAATCCATAAGTTTTTTTTTTTTTCTTGATCACATAGTTTATAGTTTTATAGCTGCATTCTGGATTAGGTGATTCGTAATGTCATAGAAATTCAAATTTTTGTTACAAATTACCTAATCCAGAGTGTTTTCCACAAATTCTAAACTTTATGTTTCGAACTACTCTTTTCGGGTTAGGCAATCCTTAATGGTAGAAAATTATCATCTCTTCTATCACACTTTTGTGCCACCTCTTCCTAGAATCCTCATCCTCTTCACTCCTTTCTCCTTTTAAGTTTCTTTTCCTTTTCCTTCTCGTTTCCATATTGGCGCTCTTTCTGTTTTTGTCATTCTCTATACTCCCAATCCTTCCAATACGTTTCATACAGATGCTTACCCTCCTCAACCCTTCGTCTTTGTTCCCTCTCCTTCCAAACACACGGATAAACTCTCTTATCTTCCTTAATCTCAAACATTCACACCTAAATCGGCAAATGTAACACCCCAAATTTTTGGAATCACAGTCAAATATTGGGGTAAAATGTTAACTAGAAACAGTACAGAAGCATTTAAGGGAAATGACGAAAATACCCTTGGACATTTTGGAAATGACCAAATTGTCCCTAGGCATTTTAGTAAGATATATGAAGGAGAAAATTTTATAAATACTCTGGGATGTTTAAAAATGATCAGAATACCCTTAGGGTGACAATTACAGAGTTTCCCTGAACATTTTTGGAAATGACGATTTTACCCCTAGAGTGAGGGGCAAAATTACCAAAATACCCTTGGGTTAAAACTGACCAAGATGACTTTAGAAAATTGTGGGAACCTGAGTATGTGATAGAATACCTTTAGCCAACACATTATTAACATGATTAGGGGCAGAAAATCCTAAACAGTAATTTCTAGGAATTTTGGAAGATAAGTTGAAAAGAGCCTAATCTAGACTACTTCAGGTATCAGAAAATTGTGTGGAGAGGATAGTCATAATCTTTGGAGTTTTCTCTTAATTATGGGATAAATGGAATAATTTAATAAGTTGGATGA
>PYAF01004825.1:289565-352881 GCA_007407185.1 Glycine tomentella | reverse complement strand
TTTGTAATGGACTGTATGCTATGTATTTGTGTGGATGGACGTTATGGATTATGTTAGGTACTTACGCGTAAACTTTTATATTTCTTGAAAAGCTGTTTTAAAAACTTAACCAATTTAATTTGGGCATTTATTATTATTTTCGAAAAATTTTAGTCACAAATGAAAAATAATTTAAGTTGGGTTTTTATTAATTTTTTTTTCTTTCGAAATTTTTAAGAAAAAATTCAGTCACAATTACAAAATAAAAGTGGTCGTTTCAATTTCAACTAAAATAAATACGTAATAGAAGCGGGTGTTTCAGCAAAGACCTTTTTCCCTTCTTTTTTAGTGATTTGTAAAAATGGGTTTCTTTATATTATTCTAGTGTTTGATGCTTTAGTCAATTTGGGACAGAAAATTCACATAAAGTTGCTATTAGATTATGCTTGAAACTTGGTGCATGCATCATTTCCAATGAATTTGACTTTCTCATAATTTCATAATAAATTCCCCCCTTTTTTTCCATCTATCCTCCCTTTTCTCTGTGAAGATCTCCCATATCTTCCCATACCTCTGAAAAATCTTCCACATTTCATAATCCCCAAAGTACTCAGGGAATTTGGAATAGTAGAACTTGGTACATGTCTGATCTCTACTTCCTTCGTTCAATAGCTCTCTTAAGTAATGGTCGTGAATAAAGAAAAAAAGGAGTAATACGTTAGGAATTTTGTGGTACAAAGTGATTGGATACAAAAATGTGGGCTTGTTGACACAAATGGGGTAAAAAAATTAATTACCATTTTGGGGTATGTTTTAGAAATATTACCAAATGGAGGTAAGTAGTAATGAGTGGTACGACTTCTGATTCAGAAGTTGTAATACCTGTTACGACTTTTAATTTTCTCAAAATTTTTCACTAAAGTCGTAAATATATTTACAAGACTTTGAAGTCGTAAATATATTTACGACTTCTAACTTGTTTTGCTTTTTTCCCTTCTTCTTAGAAGTTGTAAGCCTAACTACAACTTTAATTTTTTTGTTTTTTTACGACTTCTGAGTTGTTTTTCTTTTTTCTTTTTTTTTGTACTTTTTTTGCTTTCTTAAGTCATAATTTAAATATTTAAAAATGTAAATAATTTTAATTTTTGTAATTTTATTTAATATTTTAGTAATTTATGTTATAAATAATTTTTATATTTATTTAATTAATTAATTTTCTATATATGACGTAGTGGCATGTCAAAAATTTTATGTTGATTAAGAATGGGACTAAATAAAAACTTAATTATCATTTGGGGGTATGTTTGACAAATATTACCATTTGAAATTTAAGATTTAAAAGAAAAGATTTGACTATACTTAACAAAACGGGGTACAATTAACAAGTTTCAATATTTTACTGAGAAACTTATCAAAAAGGAGGGGTATTTAACAAATAAAATTTTTTATGCCACCTAACAAGACTTTAAAGTAGTGAGCAATCACACGAATTTGAAGTCGTGTAATACCTCGCGATATCTTAAAGCTTGCTAATTGAAACTTGCTATATATAAAAAAAATTATTTATAACATAAGTTACTAAAATATTAAATAAAATGATATAACAAATACATACAAAATATTAAATGAAATTACAAAAATTTAAATTATTTACATTTTTAAATATTTAAATTATGACTTAAAAAAGCAAAAAAAGTATAAAAAAAAGCAGCAAAAAAAAGCAACTCAGAAATCGTACGTAAACTTCCGACTTCAAAGTCGTAAAAAAAAGTAAAAAAAGTCATAACGAAAAGCAAAATAAAAAAAATTCAAAAGTCGTAGTTAGGATTACGACTTCTTAGAAAAAAAAAGCAAAGTAAGTCAAAATTCGTATATATATTTACGACTTCAAAGTCGCAAATCCACTTACAACTTCAGTGAAAAATTTTGAAGAAAAAAAAAAGTCGTAACAGGTGTTACGACTTTTGAATCAGAAGTCGTACCACCCGTTACAACTTACCCCTATTTGGTAATATTTTTAAAACATACCCCCAAATGGTAATTATTATTTTTTTGCCCCTTTTGTGTCTAAAAGCCCAAAATGTGATACCTTGGTGGAGATCATAATAGAAAAAATTGAATAGGCTTGACTTTTTTACAAAGATGAGTCATTCATATGATAGTAGTGCTGAGAAATTTCATTTATTTGAGTGTGCATTATACCCTTAAAAGAATGAATTAAAAAATATCCTTAAACAAAGTTTCGTGTGAGTTTGCAACATAAAATGAAATTTAATATTTTATTTGTAAAAATTGAATTAACTACTTATGATCTAAGAAAATGATGAGTAGACACTCATCTTTTAAACTATACAAAGAAAAATAGAGAATAATAAATAAATTAGATAAATCATATGAAATTGTGGAAGAGAGTTATTAAAAATCGCTTAAGGAGGGAGAACAAAGTTTCTGTAAATCAATTTAAATTTATGTCAGGAAGATGTACCATAAAAGTTATTTTCTTGATGTAACAATTAATGGAAATGTAATGAGAAAAGAAGAAAGACTTACATATGCTGTTCATAGATCTTGAGAAAACATACAATATGGTCTCAAGAAAAGTTTTATGTTGAACTCTTGAGAAGAAAAAAGAATCATTAAAGTATGTAATGCAATTAAGGATATGTATGATGGAGTTACCAAATGTGTGAAAGCTAGTAATGCAACATCAAGGTATTATCCTATCACGATAGGTGTACATCAAGGTTCAGTTCTTAGTCTTTATCTTTTTGCCTTAGTAATAGATGAACCAACAAAAGATATTCATGAGGAAGTGTCATGATTTATGCTTTTTGCAAATGATATTGTGCCTATTGATGAGACCAAAGATGGTATTAATAGGAAACTTGAATTGTGGAAAAATACTTTGGAGTCTAAAGGATTCACGATAAGGCACAGCAAGACTGGGTATATGAAATGTGAATTTTCGCTGATAAGAGATGGTGATCAAGACCCCATGTATCTACTTGGTCAAAAGATAACAAGAAAGATGTTTTTCGATACTTGGGATCAATTTTGCAAAAAGGTAGAGAGATTGATGATGATGTAAATCTTAGAATCCGAGAAGGGTGGATGAAATGGTGGAGTGCATCTCAATTTTTGTGTGACCGCTAAATTTCCCTTAAGCTAAAAGGAAAATTCTATAGAATAGTTGTAAGACCTGTAATGTTATATGAAGCTGAATGTTGGCCAGCACATAGACAACATGAGCATAAAATAGGGATAGCAGAAATGAAGATGTTAAGGTGGATGTGTGGTTATACAAAGATGGATAAAATCAGAAATGAAAATATTCGACGAAAGGTGGTGGTAGTAGTATCAGTGAGTGAAAAGATGAAGGAGCATAAATTGAAGTAGTTTGGGCACGTAATGAGACGACCCTTAGATGAACAAGAGTTTGTTACCAAGAGCTCGACACAAAGATAGAGATAGACCGAAACTTATCTGGGAAAGATAATTAAACAAGACTTAATGAAGTGAGATATAGATTAGCGGACAATGTGTCTTAGAACGGAGTGAAGTAAAATTATAAGTTTAGTGGATAATTAGACTCGTTATTATCTTTATGTTTCAAACAATCCCTTTTTAATTCTTTTCATCTTCATTTTCTCCCTCCTTTCACTCTTCTTTTCTTTTGTCTTATTTCCTTTTTTTTTAAACTTTTTTATATCTATTATTGGTTTCATCTGTTACCAACTTCAATTAACTTGGATTAAATGTATTGTTGACGATGATGATATAATACAATAAAAAAAAGAAAATAATGTGTTACTAAAATGTTTCATACCATATTCACCAAAAAAAATGTTTCATAATATAAGATATTTGCGTAACATGATTCCATCATCCATGACTTAGAAACAAAATAATGAACGTTCTAGTATATGATTAAATTAAAATAATAAATAAATCCTTTTTTTACCAAATATAATCAATAAATTTCACAAGTAGTCGTGCAACATTTTTTTTTGAAAAATTATTCATGAACACCCAATATACCAATTAATTAACACCTGATAAAAGTAAAAAAAAAAATATAAATGTTAGATATTATAATTTGACATGAAGAGAAAGACACAGAGAAAGAAGATACATTTAGCTGTGTTTAAAAAACATAGAACTTCACCACTTCATGTATCATTACTCTTTTTTTTAGATTAAATTAACTTTTTAGTTTTTAGATTTATTTTTTAGATTCGATTTTATCTTTTATTTTTTAGATTCAATCTAATCTTCTAATGTTTTTTAAAATTAATTTAATTTAATCTTTCAGTAGCGAGAAATCACACTCTATGACATTTAAAAATCATCATTAAATAATTTTAAACCGTCACAAAGTATATATCAAAACAAAAAAAATAATTTAAAAAATTAGAGAATTAAATTTTTTAAAAAATTAATGAACAAATTCAATCGGTTTTTAAAATTAAAAGATTAAATTAAAAAAAGAACACGTTGAATCTAAATAAAAAATTAAAGAAAAAAATAGTTTAACCTTTTTTTACATCAATGGAGCAACATTTTTATTTAATATAAAAAAAATGGCCATGCAGAGAGAGCTTGTAGGCCCATCTAATCATTAATCTACTTAGGCTTGTCCTAAAAGTACTTATTGGATTTATATAATGAAATTTTATTATTATATCATATACACCAAGAAAAATTCTATACGAATGTATACAGACTACAGTGTTTCATGTGAATGAAAAACCAAACAACAATAAGAACAAAAAATATTGGGCACCAATAAGGGCAATGCAAGCTAGGCCGAAATAATAAAATGTGCAAAGCATCATACCCCTATGATAAATAATAATAGAAAAACCTAAAATAAGAACGCAAATGTCAACAAAGCGAAAACGCCGGACGAGGGCCCCACACAAGTGAGGCACCGACCCCCATCGCTAGCGTCCCTCTCCGGTGCTGACGTGGCGGTGGAGCCATTGAAATTAGGGTTGGAACCATAGAGGAATTGAATCCCTTCGATGTCGTCCCTTGCCAGCACCACTTTCTTCTTCCGAGAAGAAATCGTCGGAAACATAACCGCTTCTTCTACCGATGAGTGACCTAATCCTAGCAAGTGCCCAATCTCGTGCACCGCCACGGATTCTAAATCCACCGCTGTCGGCAACGCCGACACCGTCACGTCGCCGGAAACCACCCAGTCCTCGGCGGCGTCCAGGTGGAACCTCCCGTTCGTCGGCGAGAACGCGTGCGCCAACGTCCCCAAGCTCCCGTCGAACGGCTCCCCGTCGCCATGGTCGCCGCTGAAGAACCCGATCCTGATGTCGGCGCCGAAGTACGACGCCGTTTCGCGGAACTTCAGCGACGTCACCTCCGCCCAGCGCGCGAACGCGGAGGCGAACACGCCTTTCACGGCGTCGCTCAGCTCGTTCCCGGGGAAGAATGCGTACGTCAGCTCCTGCGTTCCCTCCGGCCACCGCGGCATGCCAGGAAAAAGAGTGAAGTGCGCCACCGTGTGAAACTTCGGCTTGCTAAACGACGCCGTCTCGTTCTCCTTGGCGGCGTTCATCGTGGTTGTGCCGTTGATTATATCCGCGACGCCGCACCGCGGCAGCACGATCTGCTGCACGGTGGCGTCGTCGAGGACGCCAGTGACGTTCAGGTTGAAGTTCTTCTGGTAAGTTTTGATGGCGGATTCGAGCGCGTCGTCGAATTCATCGGAGAAATTCGACGAGGGCGGCGCGTGAGGGAAGTAACCGAATCGTTCAAAGTATGATTTTAAATCGGCGAGGCCGTCGTATTTGTCGCCGCGGTGACAACCGGTAAAGTTGAGAAAGGAATCCCACGCGCCTCCAGGAGGCGCGTGGGCGTCGAGCCAGGAGGAGACGTTGGGAAAGAGTCGAGCTGAAACGACTACGTTTGTTAAAGAGAGGGAAATTAAGAAAGCAAGGATGATGATGGGTTTGTTGTTCATGTTTGGTTAGTGAGAAAATGGAATGGAATTTTTTGCTCTGGGAAAGTTGAGGGGTGGAAAGGGAATAATATAAGAAGTGTTAAGGGATGCATGTCTATGTCTTGCGTAGGAGAAGAATAATTTTGTAGTACTTGTTGAATGCTGATGTGATGAGCTTTGAAAAGTTTGGGGCTTCTTCTTTTGGAAATTTCACCAGAAGTAACTGTTGAGTACTTTGAAGATCAGTGCCTATGAAAACGTCAGCGCCTCAGGGTTGTTCAACTTCAGAGTTCAGACAGGTAATTTTTTATTTTTTTCAACAATTTAATAATTAATAGTATTTAGTTTAACAGTACTAGTATTTAATTTAACCATAAATATTTATTTGTTCTGTATTTATTGTCGTTTTTTTAAAAAAATTTCACATATGATGTTCCTCTTTTAAAGTAAAAAGATAACATAAAGATTAAAAAAATACTTGATTTTAGTATAATTAATTAAATTATTTCTTATCTTCCTATCCTATCATACTTTTTTTAATCTGTCGTACTCTTACACTTACACTTGTTTCTCTTATTAATCTCTCTCTCTCATGTATATTCCAAAAAATTTCTCAGCTATTCTCAATCTATCACAATCATGAATTTTAATTCGAGAATATCAGAGTTGTGTTTCGCAATTGTTTTTCAAGAAAAAAGAAAATTTTATATATACATTAGTTATGTACTCTTAAGTTTGGTGGGTTTACCTCTTTGCAAATATATACGGCTTCTAAATATCTACCGGTAACTTCATTCAGTAGGTTGAAAGATCTAAAGCATGTGACTGTGAAGTTGTAAACGGTTGGAGATAGGTGGTAAAGTGATTTATTCCTTTTTATCTTTTATAACCTTTTGGATTTCCTTTTTATGGTGGATTGATTCTTTAGTATTTGAGAATTGGTATTAGATAATACAAGATCATAAAATTGAGAAAATCACCTTGAACTTTTAATTGAATGGTTAAATAAAAAGAAATAAAGAGTAAATCATTAGTAATTCTTTATTGTTATTATTAGGCAGTTGAAAAGAAAAAAAGTTTAATCAATTACACACAGAAAATTGAGTTTCACAGTTGTTTGATTCAGTAATGAATCTGGGTTTGTTTGGATTTAGTCTTGCCTTTCATTTCGATTTTCGAGTTTACGTCCTCAAGACCTCGACCTTTTCTTAGAAAAATAAATCTGAAGTAGTAGATAAATTAATTTAATCACAGAGAGACAAATAATATTGAAAAAAAAAAAAAAAGAGAAGGGAGAAGGGGCAATCATGCAGTGTTGTTGACCAATATGAAACCAAAAAAAAAAAAAAAAAAGAAAGGGAGGGAGTTGTTGAACAGTTTCAAAGACGGTTGGGTTGGGTGGCGGCAGCAACTGTCACGAGTTCTGACACGTGGATGAAGTTTAGTGGGTTCAAAAGTGCAGCTCATTTAAAAATATCACTTTAAACTTTAAACAGTTTTATAATTCAGTAAAAAAAAAAGTTGATAAGACAAATGCTAAATAATTCTATGTTAAAAAGCAAAATCACACAACATTGGTTATAGCAAACATAAAAAAACTATTTAGTGCTGTATTTATTTTAAAATAGTTGAAAGCATTAAATATAATATAATTAATTTCTTAATTAATATTTTAAAGATATTTTTAGTAAGTTTAAGAAAAAAACATTAGTTTTTATGAATGCAAGTCATAATATATTTATACTATATATATATCATTTAATAATGTTATAGTGTAAAAAATACTACTACGTTTTTATTAATCTAATAATCATTAAATTATAATAAATAGCATTCGTTGTTTCTATACAATTTTATAAAAATTAAATAACATTGTTATATAAATGCTAGAAGCATTATTGATTTAAGCAGAAAAATTGGCGAGGCAAAAGAAGAAAGGAAGCATAGGTTTTTAAATATTCTCATTTTTCAATATTGTACTACTTGCAAAGCAATGATGGAGATTGACAATCAATGTCAATTTTTTGGTAGCTAAGGTCCTTAAGGAAAAACACAGCCCTTGTTCATCAATTTTGAGTTATATAAGGATATCACACTCACCCAAGTTTCACCTGGGTTAGTATTTGTTCAACAATATAGATCATTGCCGAGAGAGATCTTGGACCCGTTGTTTAAGTTTATATTTTTTAAAAGTACCTTTATTTTAATAAAAATAAGTAATTTTTCATTTTTTATGTGTTTATTTAAACTACTTTTTGTTTAACAAGATAGTTTTCTGCTTTTTTAAGAAATAAATCTTATATGTTTCTTAAAAAATCACTTTTTTTAAAAAAAAAACTAATCTTTTTAAGCTTAAAACAAATGGATCTCTTAAAAATAGTGGCTGGGTATGGATGAAATATTCAATTATTATTATTTTAATAGAATAAGTCATTTTTCATTTTTTATGTGTTTATTTAAACTACTTTTTTGTTTTAAAAAAGTAGTTTTCTACTTTTTTTAAGAAATAAACTTAAATATTTCTTAAAAAATCACTTTTTCTTAAAAAAATACTTTTTAAAAAATTATTCTTCTTACGTCAATATATATATAAACTTAAACAAATTGACCCCTCAATAAAAAGACTGGCCAGGGATGGACGAAATATTCAATTAATTATTATTTATAACTGATGAATATTCAAATGACATAATGCCAAATTTGACTTTTATATGGAAGATTTATTATATGATTATGATGAACCGTTATGAATCAGATTATTTTTTATAATGGTTAAAAAACTATCAGCAATAATAAGTTAAATTTATTACAATGGTTAACATGAAAACAACTATAAAAAAAAAAATATGTATTTTTTTTAAAATGTTGGATCTATTATAGCAGTTACGAGAGAAATTGATACTCCTTAAAAAAGAGAAATTGATATAATAAACTAGACTGAAAAAATAAATTGATAAATTTTTTATAGAGGTTACTTGCAAAATTACTATAAAGAATTAATAAAACTATTATAGTGGTGTTATTTGAGTATGATTATTATAAGCAACAAATTTCTCTCATATTATTTTACAATGTAATAAATCAAGAATAATTTGAAAAATTTTTATCCTCAGAAAAATTAAATTCAATAAGCAAATACATAATATATATATATATATATATTATATCGTGGAGTTAAAGGAAATTATTATAAAGAAATTATCTTCGATTCACATGTTAGAAAAAAAAAAACTGTACTGTGGATAGATTTTTCAAGATGTTAATTAGAATAAAGTCAAATATATAAATGGTATTAGATGTATCTTCTTCTCTACGTAATGATGATATATTTAACTTATGTTGACTTATATTTTAGTTTAGCCTTTTGTCCAACCTCTACCAGAAAAAAGTTAAATCTAAATTAAACAAATTAATTTCAAATAAGAGAGAAAAAAGAAACGAAGGAAGAGGAACGTTGTTTCACAGATTCCAGCATCTGGGACGGTTGCAATTGACATGAACTATAGGCATGAGGTTGAAGCTCAGGGTTGACCACAAAAAAGTCTTTTCCCCATGAATTTTAATATAACTAATACCTCTGTTGTTATATATAAGAAATAAATAAGAACATTTTTTCCCTCAATATAAGAAATATATGATTATTTTTAAATATATTAGTTGTTAATTTTCTTCTATACTTTTATTTATTATAAAAACTATTGATGAGATAAGTCATATTCATTGATGGAAAAGATTCCTTAAAAGATGAGTAGTATCATTAAATACAATCACCACTTAAATCATTTGATTCAATGAATATTTTTAGAATAAAGTTCAAATTTATGATATTATTAATTAAAATTAACCAAATTAATTACTTTTATTGATCTTAATGAATTGATATTTGTTTCTTATATATATGAACATAAGTATATTTTAGTATATGTATAGGGCTAGGAGAAGGTAAATATTTGTTTTTATATAAATAAAATTTATGATAAATAATTTTTTAATATATAAATCATATTAAAATTTAAATTTATAATAAATAAATATATTTGAATATAATTATATTTTAGATTTATAATAAATAATATAAATAGTAATGCAAAGTTGTTTTTAACTATTTATATTTCTTAAAAAAATATAATTGAAATTTCATTTAGAAAAATAAAAGATGGTAGACAGACAACTAGATAATTAAGGAAATAATATATATATATATATATATATATATATATATATATATATAAAGATAGTTTAAGATGGTTGAGAGAGAATTTTTATTTAATAGTTGTATGAAAAATGTGTATATGTACTTCCAAAAGTGAGAAAAAAAAATAGATTAAGAATGTATAATAGAGATTATAAAAGAGAAAGAGAGAGAGAGAAGTGAGTTTTTATGTAATATATGGGGGGGGGGGGGGGGGGGGGGGCGCTTTGATATTGCGGGTTCTCAAAATATACCGTTGATGGAAAATGTATGGAATTTAAAGGTACAACCAATAGTTAATTTTTTTGAATGGAGGTTGCTACTTAACAAATTACCATCTAAAGACAATCTTCGGGCAAGAAATGCATTGTAGATGAAGAGGATTGCAAGTGTGTTTTGTAATAGGTGTGAAGAAACCGTGAATCATTGTTTCTTCACATGCGAGGGAATGGTGGAAG
Organism: Glycine tomentella; assembly: GCA_007407185.1. NCBI lineage: Eukaryota > Viridiplantae > Streptophyta > Magnoliopsida > Fabales > Fabaceae > Glycine > Glycine tomentella. The sequence continues at coordinate 342,296 of PYAF01004825.1, read as the reverse complement.
TATGGAAATCTTGCTATTGGTGGTTGGACATAAAATCAGTCTTACCAAACTCATTGGAAGCACATATGAGCCAACATGATTACTTCTTACAAAACAACAAAGACAAGGAAAGGTGGATGGTTGTGTGGGTAGCGATTGTGTGGAACATTTGGCTTGTAAGGAATGAGTGCATATTCAAAGGGTGAGTATTTGAAGCTCAAAGCTTAATGCAAAGAATAGCCTTCACAACATGGTCTTGGCTTAGTGGGAAAAGCAAAAGCTTTAATTATTCCTTCACTCAATGGATAGTATCACTAGGAGCATGCATGACCTCATTATTGCCCACGGAATGTTAATTTACAATTTACTTGCTACTACATTTAATTGATGGTTAAAGCATATGTGATTTGTAATTATTTTGGGGTACTTGGGAAGGATTGGACATAGATATTATGCTATCAAGGGATGTTATATAAGCATCTTATTGGTTTGGTTAGTTGGTATTTATTCTCTTCATTATGAGTGTAAATATTAGCTAACCAAACACATTAGGTGCTAGCTATAGCTTACTATTGTATTTATCTTAGGTACTTCCGATTCTCCTATATTTATAATATATTATTCTTTTGCCGAGTAAAAAAAGTTATATATTATAATTTATTCTCACTTTTAAATAGGGATGACAATTGTACCTAGATTCATAACGGGTAAGATAAATATTCACTTGGTGATGGGTGCAGTTATATGATATGTTCTAGTGTTTTTATAATTTTGTTTTTGTTTTTAAAAACAAAATATTGAAAGAAGTACAAACAAGAGATAAGATTTTAATTCATATGGCTTGTTAGTGCTACCTATTAATATACTTAATTTATTTAATCATATTTACCTATCAAAAAAAAAAATACTGAATGCATATATTGTTATAGGTTTTATAAAATTCCATCTCTAACATCTTTCAACTCGCTCATTTTGTCAACATATAATTCCATAACATGTATGCAATTTTACAAAAAAAGCGTGTTAATATATAAATTAGTTAGCAAATATTGACATCAAATAGACAAAGTTAAAATTGAAGTAAAAGTAACTAACATTTAAATCATAAAAGTAAATTTATAAATTACTCAAGAAATAAAATTTTATATGAAAAATGTATTCATAACAAAATTAGAGGACTAAATATACATGAAAATATATGTTAATTAAAACATTTGAAATAAAACAATTCCGTCAAAAATCTAAATGAAAAAATAGAAATACTTAATAACTTTAATGAGCTAGATCTTTTATTAGACATTTCTTTTTAAACCGCCAAAAATAAATACGGTAAAATGTATATTTATTTTGTCCATGCATTCCACGAGTTTTCCAACTAGATCGGTCCATCACAATTCACAAATCTATCCTTTATCTTGGGAAAAATATATTTTTAACATTGGACGAAATTTTTTTTATTGTTGTTTGGGTAAAAAATTTCATGCCCAAACAGTAGTAATTTCCGTATTACCAAACAGTCAAAAAATGAGACGGATATAATTTGAAAAGTTTTTATTTTTTATTTTATTTTATGATCTGATGGACCCCATTTCAACGAATAAAAAGAAGACGATTTTAGATTATTTGTATAATTGATCATTATTTATCTAAGACCCATAATTCAATTGCATCTTTCTCTTTAATAATACATCATATTTTCTTACTAACATGAGAAAATCTTGATTAAAAAAAAAACAGATGATAGAACATGCATTACAAGCAATGCAAGAGACCGTTGCAATTGTAGCCACCATAGTTTCAAAGAATCATTGAATAGTGGATCATAGAGTGCATGATTACAAGTTTTGAGCAAATCCAAATCTCATTATGATTAGTTGTGGTCATGTTTTAGCGTTCTCCTTCATGAAAGTCGTTTAGATATAGGCCAAACCACTCTCAACACCACCATATGAATTTAGTAGCTCATATATTGACCATTATTCAAGCAGTTAACTTACCTTCAAGATGATTGAATATTAGTCTTGTTAAGATTACATATTATTCTTAACTAGGATTAGAGAGCAATTAGGGATTTGTTCATTATCACTTAGATTAGATTGATCCTATGTAATTAATGTAGATCTTATTTGCTCATTATAAATAAAGGATTAGTTTGGTCATCTTTGATATGATTTTCACTCAACTTTCCTTTGTTTCTCTTATTTTACAAGTATCTTACAGTGTTTTTTTTGACATTTTTTTAGATATAGGCCAAACCACTCAACATAGCCATATGAACTTTGTAGCTCATATTATAACGATTATTCAAGCAGTTAGCATACCTTTATGCTGACATTTTTATTGTTGACCATATAGCTGTAGATACACAATGCCGTGTCAAATGGTTTATAGACAATTTTAGAACACCAAAGTACTTGATGCCTTAAGTTAAATTTAACAGGCAATTCGAAATGATAGAAACGATGGAAGGCAGATCTAACATCGAGAAGGCCTATCATAAGTTGGAGGAAGAGAAGGGCAGTACTCATTCATGTTGGTATATGGCTTCAAGGTGTTATAGCCAGGCAGTTCCATCTTGTATTCACCAAGAATCTGACAGAACGGAAGCTGGTCATTCTAGTTGTTGCACCAACTTGGTACGCGCGTTTGGTTGTCCTCGAAAACTCTGACCATGTACGCATCGTGAATCTGCAAAATAATAACAAGACATAAGCGTTAGAAAAGGTTATTATAATGCTGAAGGTTCATGCATTTACTGAGATATCATGACTTACAGTGAACTCGGTTACTTGAATGGAATTAGTGATGGAACCAAAAACTCCAGCCTCTTTGTACATTGAAAGGATAAAGGTAACACAAGTTGTGGACTTCCCATCACTGTATACCCATGCATCTTGTTCTGGAATGGTGAGTAATTCATCAAAAGTATCGCACGCTTCTCAGTCTCAACTAAAATATCATGCAAATCCAAACCATGTACGCAAATAAAAATGAAAGATCCCATTACTTAAGAAAAAAGGCAACCGGATTATAGTTCAGAAAACTATACCACGTGAGTTTCTTATATCCTGGTAATTAAACTTGATGAGATGATATTTCAGTGGAATTTTCCCATGAGGAACTTTTTGAAGATTCAATTCTCAGTAAGAAAAACACAAATTACAAGGAATTTATTCAAACCAGCATGCCCTATGTACACTCAAAGACTTTATAGATTTCACACTTCATCAAAAAAAAATTCCACATATTAAAACAAAGTCAAGCATTTTGTGAAGAAGTCCTCATATAACAATCTTCAGTCATTATAAAAAATTAAATACTGAAGTAATACTAAAAGACAGAATTTCCATCTTGAATCTATTGAAATTATAGAATAGCAGCAGAAAGCCAGAAACGCACTTTGCAGTCATTGGCAAACCAGAAAATCTCATAGAATAAGTCCATTCCTGCTTTTGACATTTGTTCCCAAAAGTAAAAGATATCAAGGAAATCAACAGTTGAGAATTATGATAAAGTCAAATACATATATAACATATCTTAAAATTAATTACAATCTCAACTGTTTTATTTCTAATTAATGGTTATTATTGCACTCTCCTCACTTTAGAGAATTCAAATCCAAAAGAAAATTCCTCCTAATAAAAAAAATCCAAAAGAAAGACTACACTTTGGTTCATTTGATTGGCACAAAACTGTCAGATTTTTAAGGACATATTTTTTTTTAGGATTACATATTGTAATCCTCCCTTCTCTTTGTAATTTTTCCTGTCTTAAAGAACCCCTTCTGTTATTTAGGGAGAAAGGAAAAGAAAGAAACAAAGAAGACTACATTTAGAGCAAATGGATACTATTCATTCCATAGAAAGGTTTAAATCAGTGCCAAGAGTTACCTCAGTCCCTAACCGCTTATTCAATGCTTCATTCCACATATTTGCAGAATAAGCTGGCTGCAATCTAGTCCACATAGACATGACAGAAATTACCTTCACAGAGAACATGCCATTCAGAACCAGACTTCCATTGCACTCAAAGTCTACACCTACAAGCTTAATAAATAAAACAAATTTTAATTTGGTGCCTCCTTTGTATTTGAGAAATGCTGGGGCAGAGGCAGTGTAGAGATTTATTGCCTCAAGCACTGTCAGGTTCATTGCACAAATACAGGTAAGCACGCAAGAACCCTTTTAGTAAGATTATAAGAAAACATGCATATATCGGCACAAAGCAGTAAGTGTAGCATCACCAAAATCCTTGATGGCAACATAGTCCTTCCATCCCATTGTCATCTTACCTGTGTCTCCACTGGTAAGTTGCTTTCTAAAGCCATAAGCACTAAACTAACTATTCTTTGCTAGGCTGTTTCCCATTTAAGATTTAAATTACCTTTAAGCAACCAGTTCAAACTTAAACCATCTCATAAAATATACAGTAGTCTACTGGAAAAACAGCAAGTTGTTCACAAAAAAAATTGCTGGTTCAATTGTATACTTATTAATTATGATACAGTCAACTAATAAGTAATAAGGAAAAGTTTTCTACCAAGTGAGCATCAAGAGGTGGAGGATAGTTGTCAGCCACAGTGTCAATCCAACTGAATATCATATTGTGATAACCATATGGCTTGCCAGACACGCTCCGGCATACTCCCATGCTGCAGTGGAGTTAAATTTTGCCGGATTTCTGGATGCAAGGGAAGCAATGCTATCTGTGGATTGAAGTCATCCTTAAGAGATAATTCCCGCCATTCTTCCCATGGAATTACCACTATTATTTCTTCACCCTGTACAAAGACACATTATGCTGCTATGATCAATTAAAATAGAACATATATAGCTTAGTAACCACCCCCAACAACAATGAAACAGTTACAAAATTTCCATTCAACTGGCATTTACATGATTACAAGGATAATGTTAAGAGTAAAAAGAGAGAAAAAAAAAACTACTAAAAAAACTTAAGGTTGTACCTGTGAATTCTATAAAACAAATGTACTTGAAAGTTATGGTACTAACTTTTTTTTTATCTTTACCAATAGTAATTAGGTCCTTTATGTTGGGAAATCAAATATGATTGGGATGTGGGGTGAGTAAAGAACTCTCACGTTGGAAAAACATGGACAAATTGAGGTCCATATAAAGTGAAAAGATCGTCATAAACTAAATCTAATGAATGTTAGCTCAAATAAACATCTTGCATCAAGATAGGTTCTTGAGCTACCTATTTAACACCAAGCACATTTTAAGTTGAACTAAGTTTTTCTAGATGAAAAAGTTGAACAAGTACTTAAAATTTAAGTTTGGTTTGTAAAAAAATGCCTGAATTATATCATTATTTAAACAACTGAAGGATTATGTTTATGAGTTGAGCTTGCTTTAAGAGCTATAAAATGATGATCGGTGTTCAATGTCTGGACAATTTTTATATAATTATAATATAGATTACCTTCACATGTTCGAGTACATGAAAAATTAAAGATAATGTTCTTTAAGGCATATGTTCGGTTGCACGTTTTGATCAATTGAAGATGAGACAGACTGAAGCACAATTCTTAAATTTTCTGTTATTTCAATGTATTGACACAATTTTAACACTTTAACGCACCTAGCGGATGCAGAAACAAACACACACTAAGTTGCACAGGCTTTATGAACCTATAACATTATTGAGCACGATAGCTCATTGAATTCTATCCAAGTATTGACAATTGATTTTAGAAATGCTTTTTCACGAAAAATTACGGATATATATTTTTTATTAAATGCTTTAAGGCTTCTCGCTTAATAATGGGAACAAAATATGGATTCTTTATGAAAGAAATGTTGGTTGCTAATGTAATTCATTTTATTTGGATAGTAGTTAGAGGCTCAAAAGTACTTTTAGTGCCAAAGCAACCTTCCTTCTTCATTTGTGTTTTGGAATTCGAAAAGATGCATTAGAATTTATAAAAATATATTTCTAACTTAAATATGAACATAGCCGTAATATCTTATGTGCACAACTTTTGTGGCAAGTTATTTTACAATTTTGTATGTAGCAATTAGTCAAGGGTATGCTTTGTTGGGAGGATCGAAACTAAAATCATTGGTTATCCTCTCCTTTCCCAGCTATTAATTTAAAACTCTATCCTTGAGTTTGTCTTGATACGGATACAGAGCTCTTTCCTGAAGTTTAAGCTTGAATGTTAGTTTACAACGATGATCATCTCCAACGAGACTGATGAGTGCCCTCATTACAATTAGCGAATAGTCAACGAAAAGACATCAGCGACAGCCTACGCCTCATGAAAGAAACAATTGGTAACCAGGCCATATAGAACAATTCTTTTTTAAGACTCACATGAATTTTACAAGTCCAAACCATTTACTTCATGTTTATATTCAAACCAATTTGGATGAATTGTGCAAAATTCACATGAGAGGTTGCACAAAGTTGCTATTTTTTGCCAGACCTCTAACTATCTCAATGACAATAGCAATTCTGTAGTTGCAACTAATCCGGCTAATATTTTTGTTGAATTGTTTCATCAAAATCATGAATCATCATAGCAAAAAAGTATAACAACAGAGGACAATAAAGTCTTATTTTGCCATTAACAATACTGTGGAAAATTTTATCATGAATGCAAATCATAAAAAAAAAAATCCGATAAAGTTCTATGTTAGCTATATAAATGACAAACAAAGGGCGGAGTAACTAAGTCTATAACCAACATAAAGACACGTGACAAAAATTACTTGAGCAGAGCAACTGAAGATGCCCGCATAGATAAAGACCTGCCATCCACCAAATCTCTGTATATGCGACTCACTTCTTGGATTTCTTTGATGCTCTGCATAAAAAAGGCTTCACTTAGATCACATCATCACAACAAACATAACATTGGAGGAAGCAATACTTCAGAAGCAGAAACAAAAAAGCATAAACATAATACTCACTGAGCTGGCTGGGATGCTGTGGCAGGTGTAGCAGTTTGTGCTGCTGATGGCCTCTCTCCTGGACCCTAGACATTGAAGGAAAAATACTTTTAAATAACTCGTTAACAAATCTGGTTAAAACAATCCTTAGTGCATTAAATTGCCAAGTGCAATACTTAGAAAATATAAATTCAACATAGATTCACACAAATAGATTCTCAAAACAGTAGAGAACTCACTTGGGCCAAGCGCTCCTCCCTACGAGCATTTTTCCTCTCCCTGCTAGCCTTGTTCTTGGCACGCTTAGCCTCAAACTGGTCAGACAAGGTCTTTTCTCTTGCCTTCTCAGCCTTGGACTTGTGTATGCTCTCCATCAAGACTCTCTTGTTCTTGAAAACATTACCTTTCACCTTCATGTACATATCGTGGTACATGTGCTTGTCAATCTTCTTTGATTCCCTGTACTTGCGAAGCAAGCGCCTGAGGACACGCATCCTCCTCATCCAAAGGATTTTGGTCGGAAGCCTTGCCTCCCTTGTACCCTTACGCTTACCTAATTGTATTTAGGCAAACAATTACAATCAAAGATTCAAAATACAATGCCTTCCAAGTGCAGCCCAACCAGCAATAGCAATGTTCATGCACATTAAGATGTTGGATTTACTCTTTTTTTAATTGATATGTTTTCACGAATAATTACCAAAAAGGCCACATTATTTCACTTCCCTGTTTATATCAATTTACAATGAAACTAATGAAGATTACAAAATCTCGTTTTCAGAATTTGCTTCCCAAATCCAAACAACTCGGAACCAGGTGACAATCTGGGGTAACACTTTCTGGGATCATTATAATTGTAAAACGACAATTATATCACCTAATCTATAAATTACATCCGCTGAACTATTATGAAGAATTACGACACGCATCTTTCTAATTAGAATGCAACTCAGTGAAAGGTTGTGCATATACCACAGTTTATAAATAAGAACTAGCTTTCAAATTGTCAGGTAATATTTATCAACATGTAGTGTCCAACTCATGAATTAGAAATCATTAGAAATGAAACAAAATTAATGTTGAGGATATAACTAAATATAAAATAAAAATACGAACCATAGCCAGAGTGACGTCCCTTCCTCTTGGCCTCCTTCATTCGACGAGCACGAGAGCGAGAGTGAATCTTAGTTGGCTTCCTGATAATAAACCCATCCTTAACCAACTTTCTTATGTTTTGTCCTAAAAAGACACAAGGACTAGAGCATGTATCAAACATAACTTAACAACAGTATCTATGTGAACAAAATTATAGGAAAAAGAAAAACAAGGAGATAAAGAGAGGGTACGAGAATTGGCCATGGAGATTTCATTGACTTCATTTGGATCGAGCCAGACCTTGCCTCTGCCACACTTTAGGACGCTAGCGGCGAGCCGCTTCTGAAGCTTCAAGGACACCATCTTCTTCCCCTTTGTGCCGTGTGCAACTGCTACCTACGGCTACGACTTTCCAGTGCTATAGCAGAAGCACAAAGATTCAACTTAGGGTTTCGAGGTCTCCGCTGGGCCTTCTGTTGTTAATGTGGAAGCCCACATTTGTAACTGCATAGGGCCTTCTTCCTTTGTACATTTTATATGTTGAAAGTCGAACCTAAGCCCACAACACACCATAAACAAAAATAAACAATGTTGAGAATAATTTGAGGGAAAAAAATTAAAAAGAAAGGGGGTGGTGTATATGTAAGACGGGAGCGAGTAAATAGCAACTTCCCCAATCCCAAAATTGTCCCTAATTTTATCATGATTTATGTTTTTAGTCCTAAAAAACGTTTGATAATTCTTAGTCCCTAAAAGATAATTCGTTTGATCTCCGGTTAAATTAGATGCTAAAGTTAAAAGTTAATTAATAGTTGGATAAGTCTTAGTCCTTCAACAGATTTTAGTTTGTACATTTGGTTTCTCCTATTAACTTGGACAGTTAAAGTTAATAATTGATTAACAATTATTATTTTTACATAATTGATATTACGAGTTTACTCTTATAATCCACTCAAACAAGTTTTATTTCCAAACATTATTTTAACTGGGCAAGCCTTTAATTGTGCAATAGCTAAGTCAAGCAGCATACGATATAGAAAACAAAATGGCTTGAGTCTGTCTAGCTAGCTAGTCTGAATTCATCTGAAATATAGGGTTTTGCCTTAAATTTTGAACTTGAATGAAATGCAATTTTTTAAACCAATCCAATGAAGCTTGCGTCATAATTGCACTATTTTTTATTTATTTATTTCATTTAAGAAAAGAATGAAAAATAATGTGGTTATTCTCGATGTGAAAAGCTCTCTTGGTTTCTTTGTTAACAAAATTATAAAATGAAGCAGACAACCTGATTTTATTTTATTTTTTGGTGAAAAGGCAACCTGATTGAACCTGACCAAGCTAGCCTTGCTTGAGATTGATTATGACACATGTTTCATCGGATGTGGCTAAATTGCGAAGTTATACTTATATGAAGGGCCACATCAATTAAAGTTCAAAGTTTGATGTTTGAAAACTACTAAAATTACAACTTTCTCTTAGCATGGCACTGGAGAAGGGCGTGGACGGATATGATATCCCCATTCCCGTTTCCATTATTATTTTCTCATGTAAATAATAAAAAATGATCAAGTTGAAACATGTGATATAATATAACCCATGATTCTAATTAAAAATATGAAAATAAAAGAGGACAAAATTAAGATACAAAACATATAATTATGTGTAAGCTGAAAAGAAAGAAACCGGAGAGAGGAAAAATGTTTTAAATAAGACTATTAATAACACACCTAAACATATTATTTTAATATAAATTTTTTATGCGTTTTCTTAATATATATATATATATATATATATATATTATAATTGATTAAAATTATAAAATCAAAAAATATTAAATAAATTACGAGATTTACAATTGTGATTTCAATAAATTATAACTAATAATAAAAAAATATATTAAAAAAAGGAGTGTATTAAAAATATAATACTAAATATTTCTATTATATCCTCAGTTTTAAATATGCTTTATACTTACAAATAATAAATATTCTTACTTTTATCCAATACTTACTATAAAACATTATAGAAGAATATAATATGAGGATTAAGAATTATTCTAAAAATATATGTTTTGGGGGTTTGAAGGCAAAAAATTTTTTTTTTTTAAATTTCGAATTTATTGTACTTTTAAAAGTATTTATGCATCTATAGCAACGAGTCACACCTCCAGGTGTGACTGATTCCGTCATTAATTTCGTTGTTATCATTTTCTGTGACCATAATTTCTATCACAAACAGTGTTAGCGACTGAAATAGATACCAAAATTAGCGATTAAATTTTAGCGACCAATACTTTTTTTAAGAAAAAAATATTCACGTCAAGTGGTAATTTTTTTTGTTAACTACTCTGTCCCCATTTGATAAATAAAGAAAAAAAAAATTTCCCATTGAATAGATCATAAAATTTTAGAACGAAAAATGAAATTAAATCTCAAAAGATATATTTATATATTTATTTCGTTCGTAGACATGAGTATATTTTTTATTTTTAGTTAATATTTTTAAAACTATAATAAATTTATAAATTTTTTTTAAAAAATAATATTTAAATTTTTTTGCCCGGGTTTGAAAGTGAATTGCGGAGCTCTCCTGGATGGAGACAGTGTCAAGGTGAAGGTGTCGGTCCACGCTGTCGTGCATACAAACACGGGTTTTGTACTACAGATACAAGCTGAGCTAACCTCGTACGATGAGTAATCGGTACTACAGTACAACTAAGCAGAAGCACAAGTACAAGGTTTTTAACCCAAATCCATAGGCGCCCACCGGCTGCAGCATCTGTTGTTTTGTTTTGTTTATTTCCTTCCAAGAAAGACAGAGAAACTTGCAACTTCCCAAAACCAGCTGCGTTGCGCCACTGGATTCTTTTTATTCTAACCATATGCGTCTATTAACTGCTTTGGCATCTCATCGCCTCAATCATCCAAAGGATTATTACGTTATCCACGACAAGATCCCCCCAACGTAATCTCCAACTAAAATGGTTAACATTTTTTTATTATAAGAGAATGTCTTCAGTTTGACCCCACTTGATCATCCAAAGAAAAACTTCTTTAATAAAAAATTACAACACCAAACAAATTATCAATTCATCGCTTTGATCTTAACCCAAACACAATAATTAAATTTCAACATTTGCAATTTTTGTCAAGATAATTGTTTGAACATTTGCGAATTTTGTCAAAAGATAATTGCATGTCCTCATGTTCTTTTCCGGCGCATAACAAAAAGAAAAATGTTTCATGGACATTCTATACATTAATATTTAATACTTAGAGAAAAAAAATAATGATAAATATAATATATATTTGATATAATAAAAAGAGAAAAACAAAAATAAATGAGAGATATAAAAAATATTAAGATGTCCAAATATGACTACTCTTTTAACAACAAAAGTACTTTGAATATAATTTCCCATATTACGACCTCACGCAGTAATGCTTGCCCGAGTCATGATGTTCTTGACTGCTATCCTTCCGCAAATTAGGGACGGAGACGACATAACATAATCAACAAGTGTAATGAATAAATAGATAAAATTCATCGAAAGAAAAATTGGATTTGGAATTCAAACACGGTTGAATATATCCAGTAAAATTACAGTTCGAGATACCACCAAAAGAAAATTACAATTCAACAAAACCAGATGATAGCCCTAAGTTCTAGAAACAAATAAATTAATATTAAATAAATTGGTAAAAAAAGTCGGAAACTCATGAGACCATTTCTACCGAAGCACCCAATTTACATTTTTGTCCATCCCTGCTAAAACGCAAGGACGTTAGTCAGCCGAAGCTTTCACAGCATTGACGAAGAAACAAACACATGCATGAAAGAACATCCTTTGATGTATTCCTCGTTAATCAAAACTCCAGAGATCCCCGACCAAGCTTTCCTGAACATTATTCGGTGGAGCCGAGGATTGTCCATCATAGTACGGAATCTGATAAAACTTCATGTAATTCTCGTACGCCATCAGCTCCTCAGAAAGCTCCTGCACTTTGTTCTTTTCTTCTTGAGCTTCAATAACCTCCGTCTCTTTCTCATTCTTCTCCATTACGGTACCACCCAGATACCCGTTCCCGTTTTGACAGGATGCCATAAACTCCGGTGTGGAATAAGCACCCTCTGAACCCGACGCTAAACCTGAATTTTCATCGCCGGAGACAACCACCGAGTCAGCGTTGACGGCGTCCACGTGGGACGGAAATGCCCTCGCGTGGTTCAGGTCGTAACCGAACTCAAAGTTGAGATTTTTAGGGGCATTGTTGAGATCGCAACGGTACTGTTGTTGGTACAGGGGAGGGTTTTGTGTTTGTAGTGCGAAAGGAAGGGGTGGAATGGGATTACGAGCTTGAATGGAATATTCGTCTTCCTCGTTGGGGAAATTCACCTTGGCTTTTTTGCCGCGGATTTTTCGAGCTTCACGATCATAGGCTCTTGCGGCTTCTTCTGCAGTGTTGAAGGTGCCCAACCAGACACGAACCCCTTTTCTTGGATCGCGAATCTCCGCGGCCCATTTTCCCCACGGACGTTGCCGAATCCCTCTGTAGAGATTCTTCCTCTGCCTCTTCACCGGCATATTCTCCACTTGCTCGCTAGCTGTTTCGACAAAAACCCGTTAGAAAAAGAAAATCTTAACATGCTTATAGGAAATGAACGAGTGAACAAGACTAACCTTTGGGAGATTGGGACATTTTGATAGTGGAGCGTTGTTGATTGGCGATGTGGGAGTAATCGAAGTCAAAGTCATCGTCTTTGCCGAATGAGTTTGGCCAGAGCTCGGAGGCCGTGAGGCGGCGGCCTCCACGGCGGGGTATGAAGTCAGCGATGATGGCACCGCCACACATGATTAAGAAAATGAGTGAGCAAAAGAATGGGTTTTTGTGAGTTGGGCGTGGAATGAGTAGAGAGTAGAAATGGGTTGTGAGAAATTTTGGAGAAAAGGTTTTGAAGAAGGGTTTTTGTTTGTAACACAAGTGAGAGTGACAGGACGTGAGAAAAAAAGAACGGGTGGAGAGGTTTATGTAGTTGGAAAAATTGAGGAAAGAGTGCGTGACAGATACATGGGGAACCTTCGTTCCTACCCTACTACGCTGCGCGAGCGACAATTCGTTTTTGTTTTTGTTTTTACTTTTACTGTGCCTCACCAAATTGTGGCTTGCGTTGTTGGCAAGCAGCCCTCAATAGAAAATATAAAGTCTAGGCTCTACGGACTTGTAGGATTTTCGTCACACTTTATTAAGACCACTTGCGATTGTGTACATGCGGCATTTTTTAATATATTTGTATGTAGGAAAAAGTAAATAATTTAATTATATTTATACATAATCAATATAAGTAATTAAATTAAATATAAAAAAAATTAAGATCATAAATATTTTTTGTCATTATTATTCTTGTTTGTTTTAAAGATGATTTATAGTTATCCGTTATTCAAGTAATTTGAAAATTGTTTATGAGTCTTCAAACTAATCTGACTTTTGCCTTAAGGATATTCTATGTTTTCACTATTCTGATGTATTGAGATTTGTAGATAGCAAGATCCAAGTCATCTGTAAACAGTTTATGAGTCTGCAAACTAATCTGACTTTTGTCTTAAGGATCTTCTATGTTTTTACTATCATGGTAAACTGAGATTTTTAGATAACAAGTACATGGACCTTGACCATAGTACATATATCTTTTTATAACCTATTTTCATCAAAGAGATTTTAGTTAGATATGCATTAAACGTGGTCTTAATTGCTAAAAAAGATAAGAGATAAGATTAGCTTATTAAGATTAACACCAACTTATTCCTAAAAAATAAAAAATAAAATTAACAACAACTTAATCCGAAGAAAATAAGATAAGTGAACCACCTTATCTGATTTTGACTCATTTAAGGAACATAAAAGAAACTAACATTGTCTTAATTCAACTCAACGTCTATTTAAAAAAAAAAAAAACTCAAAGTCTATAGAATCGTTATCCTAACTTTGAAAAAAAAATCATTTGTTAAAGATGTATTTGTTATAAAATATATAAATAAAGTGTATTGTTTTTGTAATTGAAAATATAAAAAAACTTGCATGTTTGGATTGTATAACTTTAAATAAATAATTATTTTTAAATTTAAGAAAATATAATAATTAGTTATAATGTTTATACTTGTTTCATAATTATCGTTTTATCATTATTATAATTTAGATTAATTAAAATATTTTTTTATTCTCAATAGTGTTACTATTATTATATAAACATATAGTAATGGTGATAGCCGAAAGGCATTTTTGGTTTCTACTTTTTTCCCCTAATATAACAATGCTGATTGTGGAATAATATATAATGTAATTATAGAATTATAGAATTTATTACATGTATAATTTCATAAGAAATATTAATTTTGTACAGTTATATTATCATCCTAGGAATCGTTATTAATAGAGTGAATCTTTTTAAATAATAAATATACCATATTGTCAATTTTATTATATAGTAAAAAGGATTTTTATTTCTATTTTTAATATTGTTTATAAATAATTTTTAGATTTATATTTTATTTGATACTCCGTATTATATTGTTCTCATTTTAATATTATTTATAATATTCTTCTCATTTTTCTTCCCTAGTGAGAAACCAAGTGTCTCTCTTTTTGTATCTCATTAAACCAACAAACTTTAGTGATGCCATTTTGTCAAGAGATTATATGAGCAACAAGACGAAAATTTAGATGGCACCATCGTGAAGCTCTTTTCTCACATTCCCAATGGTTTTAACCTTCATTTTTTTTATCTCAGTATCCTAACTTAAAATAGAAAAAAAAACTCTCCATTAATTGCATTATAGTGTCAAGCATCACTGTATTTCAACAAAAGTATTACAAGGAAGCAAAATCTGTGACTATTTTTCACTAACAACCCCCTTAATTTTTACTAAAAACAACGAAGAGGAGGATTAATTAATGAATAACAAGGAAAGTCACTGGGTCAAATTAAAAGGAATTAGTCAAACTCAACAAGCTGACCAAACGATTAAAAAAAAGTAAGACGTAATGTACTGTGGTGAATATCTCATATACTACAGGATATATTTGAGAGAAGAACAATTTACTAAAGTCACCATAAACTGTAGTACTAGTAGACGTCTAGATGTGATGAGAAACTACAAGCACATCGTAAGGCCAACTCGTGGGCAAAATCCACGCGTTGGTAGTTTTATGAAAAAGACGTCAAAGAGTTTTTTGGACTTTGAATGAGAAGGTTGCCAATAAACATATAGTTAGACTGCATTCTTTTTCTTTTGCTCTTTTAGCAACATTGCATGGAGTTCGCAACATCGTGACTTTATAACTTATCGCGTCATCAAAATTTAATTACTATTATCAAACAAGAACACATGTTGGTACACCAACAATAAAGAAGATATTATTAGGTTTTATTTTGATAATAGAATAAAATTAATTTGTTATTTTGATATTAGAGGATAAGAGTAGTTTTAAATTCAAGTTACCCTAGATACAACTGGCGGATCCATTCTCAAGCCAGCAATGGTCATGGCATAGGCTAAAATTATTAATACACTTATAATTTTTTTTATTGTATACAATTATTTTGTTGATACACTTCAAAAATTGATAATTGGTATGGACTAATATTAGTTGTTGGCTTCGCCACTGCAGTTGATATGATACTCCTTCGTGGTCAATCCAATTATGATAATTGAACAAAGCTCTACTTAATCATCTTCGAGAACTATCACTATGACAGATTTTACTCCTGAAGTTCTTCAACACCTTATGTCCTTGGCTGTCTCCTTTGCACCCTCAGTTGAAAAACTTACTAGACCTGAAGAGGAAGAGGAAGATTGGAATGGGTGTTGCACGTAAAGGGGTGCACATCTTGTACTCATCATCTGCATCTGTCAACACCATCAGTTCTTCTTCCTTTCATGTGGTTAAGTCATTTTTTTGGCTTCTGTCTTATAGGTGCTTAAGTAGTTTTTTTTTTTTTTGCCTTTTTGCTTCTGTCTTATGGTGATTTAAATGTTACGTTTGTATTTGTTGGCTTTAATCAATGTGCATCGCTCTTTAGCTCTTTTGGTCTCCCACAAAGTACCCATGCAACTCTTATGTGACAGCAAGTCAGCCATCCATATTGCTTCCAATTCAGTTTTTTATGAGCGTACAAAGCACATCGAATTGGATTGTCATTTTATTCGTGAACATGTTCTAAATAAGATTATCTCCACATAGCATATTCAAACAAATTCTCAGTATGCTAATATTATGACAAAGACTCTTAGCTCCAAACAATTTGATTTTCTAGTTATCAAGTTGGACATCTCCTCCCTCTATCCTCCAACTTGAGTAAGAGTATTAGGATATAATTAGTTTATTATAGAAACATATGTTATTTGGATATTGTTTTGTTAGATTGATTTGTTATTTTGTATTTAAATTAACTAACTTCTTTGCACTGCATTCATATAGGGATAGAATCAGTTTGTTATTTTGATATTAGGATAAAATTAAAATTAATTTATGCTGTAACCTTAGTCTATATATTCTACTTTTAACTCATCAAATAAATTCAAGATGCTAATTTAAAGCACTTATTGTTAGACATCAAGAGTCTTTTGACTTTGAATTTAAAAGATTGTTAAATATATAGGGGTTCGCATTTTGTTTTTGTTTTTGTTTTTTCTTTCAATAATATTGCATGGATTGGGAGCATCACGAGTTTATATTTTATCCTATCATTTTAAAATTTAAGTAATATCAAATACGAAATTATCCTATTACTATATTAAATAATTTGTTCGCTTAATAAATTAATATCAATCTTTGATAACATTTAAACTGGCAACACTATATGATATTAACTTTACATGTGTTGTAAACCCAATCCAAGATTATGGTCCGAAATACGAAGCAACAAGCCCAACCCACAAATTTGAACAGGTTGCTCGTATTCGTATCTTGATTTAACCCACAAAGCAACCATCTATTAGAATACTAGCATTGGAAGTTGGAACACGTGCAATGCACGGATCTTTTAGTAAAAGAAAAAGAAAGAGAAAAAATATTAATAGCATAAAATATTTATTTATTTAAAAAATTATTTAAAAGCACCAAAAAAAAAGTGCAAACTATCATGATAACCGTCGGATAATATATATATATATATATGTGTGTGTGTGTGAATTGGACAATTTTTATATATGCTTAGATGAGAAGTGAAGTGATATCAAATATTTTTTTTAATAAATGTCATTATAATGTTTAACTTATAACATATTCTTTATAATTGAATAATATTTATCAAAAAATATGGAATTATGATTATGACTTATTAAATCAGAATTGATATATATATATATATATATATATAATTTGTGATTTTTAATAAATTATAGCAACAAAGCCTGCATCTCTTCCTTAATCTTCATATTGGCCTTGGTCAGTTGATTCACCATCCCTTTGTAAGTGTTGAGGTGCTCAATCATACTCATCCCGTCCTTGTACTCCAGCTTCACAAGCCGACGAACCAGGTGAACTTTGTTCCTCGAAGTTTTCTTCTGAATCATGGACTCCAACTTGTTCCACAATTCGAATGCATTCGTGAACTCGGACACGTGCTCAAAGAGGCTTTTATCAATATACTTCCTGATCGTGGCCACTGCCTTCCAACTCAGGATCTCTCAGTCCCTGTCCGACTTGCCAGTCGGTTTCTCCTCTAGAACTATGGGTTCATACAAATCCTTGCATATAAGATGATCTTCCATCATTGACCTCCAGTAGTGAAAGTTGTCTACGAGTCAACTTAAACATATCCCCTTCATGGATTATGCTACCATTGGTCTCCATTCCGGTCTCTCTCTCAGAACCCTTCACACTGGGCTCTGATACCACTCTGTTGTGGTAAATAGCTCTGCACCACAACCTCCTTCTGGGCTGGGAGTAGTGTTTCGACCAACCACAAACACTGGGGAGTCACCGGACTCAACCCTCAACCAATCAAACAGTAAATATAGCAGCGGAAAAACGTAAACGATCAACGAAGGATGCGCGAGAGACAAAGGGAGAGAAAACAACACACAAAATAGCTTTATGTGGGAGAAAACCTCCAAGAGGAAAACCCACAGGACCTAGTCCAGAACAATCCACTATTCAACAATAATGGTTACAATCACCCTCCGCGGTCGTCTGCCGGAGTCACACTCTCAACAAGAAGCTCTCACAATCTCTCGGAGACACTCTCTCAACAGCCTAATGCTGGAGACACTAACAGACGAAGCTCTCTCTTCTTTGTGCTCACAACGAGAATCCTCTCCACCCTCTGGTTTCTGAATTCTGTAGCCTCCATCTATAAATGTCCTATTTATAGAGAGGAAATTAGGTTTAGGGATTCAGCACCCTAAACGGGAAATGGGCCGAGGTCAATCCTCGGGATTTGGATCCAAGTCAAACTTTCCCTTTTTTTTTTCTTCAGCACCTAGGAATTTGGCCCAAGCATTGAATGGAATATCCAACACCTGTTTATGGAGAAACCACCCACCCCCAACTAGGACATTGTCATCGTCCCTACCCTCGCCAGCTCCGACCTCTGGTCTACCTACGTCCACAGTGTAGTGTAAAGTTAACAAGGCAGAGTTCAAGTGGATGGAAGAGTTATTTTTCTTTTGGTGAATTACCTGAAAAATATGTCTTTCATGCTACCAAACATCTTTTCTGCTGTTTATGTTAATAGCACATTCCGAAGAAGCAGTTTTGAGATACACAATGAATAAGCTAAGGTAGGAGAACAACGTAGTTTGGTGGGATGTTCATTGGGTGATCCCACCTATCTACGTTCAAATAGCACTATTGCCTGACTTTTAAACATAGATACATTGTATTTGTATGAAGTCAAGTTATTCATGACGGCAAATAAGAAATCGATGATCAGTCCTACGTTTTATGAAAACATGCTTACCTAAGAATTATCCATATGCAATCCAATGCGGTATGCAAAATCCCAATCCTGCTAATTAACTTGTAATTTTATAGGAAATTTCATATTTTTTAAGTGTATATATATATTTTCGGGGCAACGTGTTCTCCATTAAATAGGTGACGCAGTCATATATTTTTGTATATAAACTTTTCATGTAAGGAAACACTCTGCAAATGAAATCCGATGCCCTGTACAGTATCTATAGATGTGAAAATCACGTTCTAGGCCACACAGGACATGTTATTGACCATGAATTTTGTGGCTTCTAAGTCCTTTACGTGCAACCAACTAATCTTGCTGAATCCAATCATTAATATATTATTACAATTTCCATAATGCATATGCTTGAGCTCGTTAGAAAATCATTAGGGTAGCTCTATCTATAAATACCCAAGGGATTCAGGGAATTGGTACCTCATCACTACTTTGAAGCATTTCTTTATACTTATTTACAAAACCATTACTAAGAAATTTATCAATGGCTTTCCTTCGATCCACCTTGAAGACCTCAATGGTTCTTTTAGCAATGCTAGCCATTGTCTCCGCAACTGACTATTATGGATATGGTCCAACACCAAAGCTCGAGAACCCCAAACCCAAAACAGATTACAAAGTTGACAAACCACAACCTAGAAAACCAGATTACTATGCAGTGCCCAAACCAAAAGGAAACGATGAACTACATCTGCTTCCCACAATCATTGGTGTCCAAGGTGTTGTTTTATGTAAATCGGGCTCTAATTATTTCCCAATTCAAGGTAATTTTTTCATAGATGTAACTCTGACTATGTTTTATTTACAACATTTCTAATCTACGTTGTCAATAAATATTTATTTTCATTTCTTGAAATTGAAACTAATTACTAATTAATACCAACAATGGTTGATACATATGGCTAACATAAAGTGATAACGACTTACATCATTTAACTAATAATCAAGTGATATATAATTTGAATTTTGATTGATCTTTGGGTATGAAATAAATGATATTGAAAAAAAATACCCACTTATATGCGTCCACGGTCAGACGAAAAAAAAGAAAGGAAGAAAAGAAACTAATTAATTAATTTATGTAAGTTTTGGACTTTGGGATGCATATTTGTTATTTAATTGTATTCACTATGTGTGTGAGGGGTGCAGGAGCCGTTGCAAGAGTTACATGTGGATGTGAGAATGAGCTTGGGTACGAGACAGGTCCTATATCAGTGTTGAGTCATGTGACAGATAGTAAAGGCTATTTCTTTGCTACATTGTCACTTGGGGAGCTTGGATCGAAATTGAAGATCACTGAGTGCAAGGCATACTTGGAGAGTTCTCCATTGGAGACATGTAAAGTTCCCACCGATGTCAACTACGGGATCAGTGGTGCTCGTCTTTCTTCTTATCGCCTCCTTGAGAATAAGATGAAGTTGTACACTGTGGGACCTTTCTTCTGCACCTCCCAACCTGCTAAACCACTCCCTAACGGTTATTAATTAATGAAGCCACCTTCTATATGACGTCTGTTGAAATGGCTGCAAAGTGGAAATCATCATTTTTTTTTATATTCAATTTCTATTTTTGTGTGTTTTTTGTCTGATGTTTTGTTAAGTGTTGATTTCATATGTAATTCATTGGTAGGAGGAATTGATTAAGCCTCCTTGCCCTTTAAGAGATTTATGTTAAGTTTTAATATGTTATGATATTGGTTCGTAAACCAAAATAAGGTTCTCTGTCTTGTTTAATTATCTGTTTTTATTCCATAATTTAGCCCCTGCTGGAATTCAAACTCTAAGACATCTAATACAATTGTCCGTAAGATTGAGATTTTATTTAAAGAAAAAGATAATGAATATATATTTAGAAGAAAAAAAAATATTTTATAGAAATCTGATTCATAAGGATCCCGATTAAGAATTTTTGGATGTCTTTCTCTGAGAAAGAAGTTAAAAACATAGATAGAAATAGAGGATTTATTATTATTTTTTTTTAAAAAACATAGATAGAAATAAAGGATTTCTTCAAATAATAAGGGGTTGAATCAATTATTCAATCAAATGACATTTAACCTGCCTCCTCGTATCTTCTTGAGAAACAAGACCCAACGCTTCTACAGCTTCCATGTTTTATCTTGATTGGTCCTAAAAACATTGTTTTATTTACATGTGATATTAGGCTTCGTCCCAAACATGCTATAAGATTTCAAATTGTTTTTCTTTTTGACTTAGTTGAGAACTTTCCTTTATTTTCATCCATTCAGAAAGAAAAAAAAATATTTTTATGCAATAGTTTTGTAAGGAAGGATAAGTCTCGTTCACTATTAGAAATAATTATTGTTTTGAAAATTGGACCAAATTGGTTTGGTCAGTTCAACCGAGACTCGATCATGGGTCCAATTCAATGTTTCATGAGAATCGATGCATCATAAAATCGGTTAATAATCATTGAACCGCGGTCAAAAACGGGTAAACTCGATAGTTTAATGGGTTTTGTTTAAAGCTGTTTTTTTTTTAAATAACTTTCAAAATGAAACATTTTGTTTTTTTATAAATATTATTACTTATGACATTTTTATGTAAAGTTTATTTTTTATTATTATCAGTTTATATATATGTTATTTTTTTTCAATATTACTAGAATATTATATGAAAATATTAAAAAATATTTTGTTAAAATTAATTCGATCTCATTTGAACCATTAATCTTTGAACGAGTGTCTTCATAGTTCAATGATCAGTCCTTTTTTTAGAACATTGAAATTAACCTACATGCAAATTTTTATGAAAGAATAAAACATGTTTTGTGTATTGTTCTACAGGTAATTAATTCTATTGTGGATAGCAAGTTTCTTATGATTTCAAAATAACGATTTTTAAAAAAAAATTAACAATAAAAATGAACAGTAAATATATATAAAAAAGATTTATTAATTAACATACATTCTTATTTTTTTAATATAAATGTGTTAATAAAATATAACTAGAAATTCTCTCAAAGATTAGAATACATCAGCAATATAATAGCTTGTTAAGATATTCATATATATATATATATATAATATACACGTTAGCAAATATTTATAAAATAATAATATTATAATGTTTTCCTCACATTCATTATATGACAAAAATATTTAAATGAATATTGTTGGCCTTCTTGAAATTAATAATCACCAGAACAAATTTAATATGCAAAATAATAAAAAAAATACTGACGTAGGTTCAACACAAGTAAAGTAAGTAATTAATTAACGAAAAAGGAAAAATATAACATTGTTGTTTGAAATGAAAAATAGGGCGAAAAATGACACATTCTTACTTAAACATTTGATATTTCTTTCCACTTTCTATGTAAGATAGAATTAGCTAGCAACGTTATAGATTAGAAAAAGGAAAAATACAACGGTATTGTTTAAAATGCAAAATAGGTAGAGAGAAAAAAAGATATACATTCTCCATCACTCTAAAACCCATGCAGATATTAATTAAATTGTCCATGGAGTAATAATAATGTAATCCAATAATATATGCATGTTTTGTACATGCATTTTAGGTCTTGATCGTGCATCCAAGTCACATCCCACTTCCTATATTAATTGGGAAAAGACGTGGAAAATTCCCGACATATGCCTACATGCGATATAAATATATTATATCACAGCACAGCACATGAAAAAACTAGATACGTGATGGCTAACGTGATAGGCAAATACTTAAGAAAGGAATAAAAAATAAATGAAGGAATTAATTAAAATAAAGATGCAAAAAACCTAAAGTTGCATGCTATATATAAGGTCATCTGTTCTCTTCTCTTTATTTTGTAAACTTAATCTGTTTTCAACAATAGAAGGACATGAAAATGGCCTATTTCCACAGTACCTGCTTTCTGGTTTTTATGCTTATCGCATCCCTGTTGGTCCCCGGCAGAGGCGGTGACTATGGTCCCGAAGAAGAAAAACTTCTATCAAAAACTATAGGCATTCAAGGCATTGTCTATTGCAAATCTGCCTCTAAACTCATCCCACTCGAAGGTAATTAATTAATTTGAAACCTAAATTAATGTAGTGTGCTATGCTATATAACATGCTAAACTAACAATATTATACATTATTGAATATGATACTTGTTACATATATATTTATAGGGGCATTGACAAGGATAGCATGTGAGGCTGTTGATGAATATGGGTTTGAAACGACACCGTTTTCTTTCTTAAGTGAGGCAACCGACTCGAAAGGCTACTTCCTTGCAACTTTGAGTCCACAAGAGGTCACAGGAAAACGGGTGCTCAAGGAGTGTAGGGCTTTTCTTGACGCCTCTCCTTTGAACAATTGCAGTTATCCCACTAATGTTAACAAAGGGATTAGTGGAGCTGTGCTTCGTTCTCATCGCTTCCTCCATGACAAGAAGATCAAATTATACACCGTGGGGCCTTTTCTATTCACCGCATCACCGACACCAATCTCTGATGGATATTAATTTATTTTTTTCCATATAAAACCTTATCATGACTCTTTAAGGGGGGGAGTTGATCAAGTTGCAAGATTAGTATGAAATTTCATGGACGAAAAAGAAGTATCAAAAAGAGTGTATTGGTATTCAAATCTTTTGGTTTATCTTGTATATGAAACCAACAATCTCCCAAAATTAAATTGAGTTGTCTTGCAATAATTGAAATTGTTCTAACTTCTCATTTTTCTTAAAGTGGGGTCATCATTCATCAAATTTACGTTATGAATAAAAAATTCATATTATAATTGCATTTTTGGGTCATCAAGGCTCAAGCCTCCCACCTCAAATTAGACAAAATTTATATTACAGTTGACACTTAAGTCATCCAAGCACACTGCATACCAATATTCCAATTCTATTTATGAATAATAATTCATTTGCAATTGAACTTTAGGGTCAATATGCCTTCCCTACTTCAAAAGTCATGAATCAAATCCTACATTTATATTAGCGACATTGAGGGTGATCGAAAATTCCATCAGAATTTAAAATTTGAAAATTAAGAATTTAATTTCAAGATGAAATTAAATTCTTAAGGACCCATTCAAAATAACAAAAATTCACATTGTAGTTGCGCTTAATTAGGGTCCCTAGAGTCATTATTAGGATCGTTTTTTTAATTAATAGAATTCAAAAGTTCGATCAAAATTATAAATAAATACACATCATAGTTCATAGTTCCAATAACGGTCACTGTTCGATCACCGAGAGTCATTTTTAATTCATAAAGAATTTAAATTTGTTCAAAATTATGAACAAAAAAATTCACATTATAATAGTCGAGTCTCAATGGAACCACAATGAATTCAAAATTTAAAAATAAAGAAACTATCCTTGCCACTAAATTTAAGTTAATGGTGAGTCATTGAATTCATACAGAATTTATCATAAAGAATTATTATTCATTAAGATCATCAATGGTCATTGAATTTATCTAAGAATTTTAAATAAAAAAATCTCTTATTGTCACTGAATTAATTAAGGGTTACCAAGAGTAGTTGAGTTTATTAGGATTTTCAAATCAAAAATTTATTTTTGCCACTAAATTAAGGGCCACAGAGGATCATTGAATTTATTAAGAAGTTGAAATAATGAATTAGTACTTTGGTGCAAAATTTAGCATCATTGAACTCATAAAGAATATATTATTGTCACAAAATTTAGAGTCACCAAGGATCATGGGATTCATAAAGAAGTTGTTCTTCTTTTTATAAGATTAAGGGTAATCGAGAGTCATTGAATTCATTAAAAATTTGAAATAATAATTTTGTTCTTGCTACAAAATTTAGTGTCATGGAGGGGTCATTGATTTCATAAAGCATTCATAATAAATAATTTATTTTTGTCACAAAATTTAATGTCATTAAGGATCAATGAATTCATGATAAAATAATTTATTCTTGTCATATAATTTAGGGTTACCGATGATCATTGAATTAAAAAGAGAATTAGTTCTTCTTGATAGAGAAAGTTTTAAATTTATTTATTGAATCCTACGATTCTAATTTTCAGCCATTAAATTCATAAGAAATTCATTCTTACCACAAAATTTAGGATCATCTAATATTAATGAATTCATAAGTTTTTTTTCCCACAAAATTAAGGATTACAAGGGATCACTGAATTCATATAGAATAAAGAATTCACAATAAAAACACATGTTCAAAATAGAAAATTTGTTATTACAACAATTGAGGGTCATTGAGTACATAAAGAATTTAAATTTAAAATAATAAAACCAAAACAATCCATTCATACCATAGAATTTAGGGTTACATAGAGTAGTGAATTCATAAAGAATTCAAAATTTTGAAATAAAGAATCCATAATTTCACACCGAATATTTAGGATCATTTCGCCGTTAATAAACAATAATGAGAAAAGATAAAACTACCATTCCGTTCTTGAATAAAATTATCACCGCAAACATAAAAATTGCCATAAAAACATTTGTTCAAAACTCGATTTTAAGACCGTGTGGCGTTTGCTGAACGAAAGGCACATCATTTTCCTCATATGAATTATATAAAAAAAATTCAAAGAGAATAGATTAACTTAATGAAACAGCCTGAAAGACCACATGAACCCTAACGCAAAACCCAGACAAGCAACACCATGTGTTCCTAGAAGCCCAATCAAGAATACTCTCTTTTCCTCTCCATAGCATCAAACCGAAACCGACCTAAGACACAATTCGAAGCACAAAGCATGTGTGCCTCTCTCAGTGATCTCTGGTTTGGGGATCTAAAGCTATGTGATCTTTATAACTACAATAGCTTTTTTTTTTTACGCAAATTTCAAATACTTTTTTTAGGCAAATTTGAAATAGCTTTTATTCACATTACCATCATATCAAGTTTAACTTGAAATAAAATACTTTTCACCGTGTATATCATTTTTTTTAACCGTGTATATCAAGTTTACCGTTTCACTATGAAAAACAACTTCCCCGTGTTTTCGTGAATTACAATAATAATTTTATTTTTATAAAATTGATAGTATTAGGATTTTTTTTATAAAAAAAAAAAACAACTGATTGTATTACATAAAAAGTGAAGTCAACGAGAGTTTTTTATCCTAATAATACAAAAAATAAAAAATTACTCAAATCGAGTTTTCAAGAACTGATTTCTCATTTACACAATGAATTTTTATTTTTATTCTTAAAATACTAATTTTTCCATCATTTTATTCTTAAAATTCATTTTAATTTCAGTTCAAAAGATAATTTAAATTAATTTTATTCTTTAATTTCATTTTAAAGGCAAATTTAAATTCATTTCCCCAACGAATTCTTTGGTTACTATTCCCTCCTCCCCCTCTCCGCTTGTCAATTAGGGAATATTTTGATTTAGAGAAAAGAAATATAATAGATGAAAATAAAATAATATGTTATATTGATTTACTTTAAGAGAAATAAGTGAAAAATAATATTATTTTTTTCCCCAATAAGTTGCTTACCGCTCTCTTCTTTTTGGAGCCATAACTCTGGTCAATAACAATAGGATTCTGAACACCCTTCATAATGAGGCCTTCATAGGTAATGTTTTTAGCTTCCGCCGGCACTGTCCCCATCCACGTTTTGATTCTGGCACCGTTGGTCGTGTTCACGAACGTGCAATTCGTAACGCTGATGCCGTTCACGCTTCGTTCCTCTGGCCTCTTACCAAGGCTTCCAATACTGATGCCGTGACCGGGGCCGCAGGTGATGTTGGTGATGGCAATGTTGGTGGTGCTGTGTCCGATGGAAATGCAGTCGTCGCCGGTTCCAATGACGCTGTCGAAAACCTTGATCCTGTCGCTTGTGCTTATGTGCATGCCGTCTGTGTTCGGATTGTTTCCCGGTGCTGTTATTTTGAGGTTTGACAGTGAGATGTTGCTGCAGCCGTGAATGTGGAAGTGGAACATCATGCTGTTCATCGAAGAGATGTCTGTCACGATGGAATTGTTCACCTTTTCGAATTTCAGAGACTGCATGCATATTTTTAAACTTGTCACTACTTGCCATTGAAACCATATCAACTCATTTTATCAAAAGCATGTTTATTCAAAATAATTTTTTGTCTCACTCGTAAAGTTTAGATTTGGGGCATTTAGAGTAAAATTAATGTACATGCAATCAACTTTTCCTTAAATATACTATCTTAAATATTTTAATTAATCATATTTTTAACTAAATGATACTTTTGTTTTTTTTATTAGTAGTTGATCTTAGGGAAATTGAATTCAAATTCTTTAAACAAGATTTCAGGTTGCAGACTTTTGAATGACAAAAGTGATTTAGAGAGAATCAAATATTACATCAAAAGTGATCAATTAGATAATTCAATAGAAATTAATTAATCATTACTAAAATTAATAGATAATTTTCATATAACTCTAATATGATAATTCAAAAAAATATTTCTATCTCTTGTTTCTTTATCTTAATTAGTCTATATATAAGAATGAAAACCTTTGAGTATATATATTAATATCTTTCCAAATAAGTCTAGGTGAATGACTAAAGATACTCTTTGCAATTATGTGTGTCATGAAAGAAAAATTATTCAAAATGATCTATTTAGTATTTACTAAGATGGAATTGCAAAGAATGTGCTTACAGATGGGAGGGGAGCACAATTGCCTTTGGTCTTCTTGCAGTCCATATATGGCCAACTGGCGGCTCCTTGGCCATCAAAAACTCCATTGCCAGTCAACACAAGACCGTCAATGTCTAGAAAGCTGAACCATTCTGGACTCACAGATGGATCTGTGTTGGCTTTAACAGTTCCTAAAACTTCAATGGTTATAGGCTTTGGGCTGGTACATGGCCCCGCGAACATAGTTTGTGCAGCACGAAATGTACCCACTTGGGATCAAAACCTTTGCTTGAGTAGTACTGTTTCTGCATGCTTCTCCCCATGCAGCCCTAAATGCCTGCATATGTACATAATCATAGAAAAACAAGAATTAATTAAACATGTCTTCCTTGACTTTAAGATCATGTTCGAGAGTTTCAATATTCATTTACTCTATGTTCATATATATGTAACAATTTCAATTTCCCTCCATTATTTCATTCAATAGTTTGATTATCATTTGTCCATGCATATGTTGGTATTTATGTACGTATATAGTTTGGAAGGAATTTAAATCATTCGTTGCATCTAGGAAGATAATGAAAGAAATTAGACTCACATCAATATTGTCAGTTTTGTCATCTGCCACAGCACCGAATTTTGTCACATAAAAAATTGCAGGACCGTTTTTCGGAACTGGAAGGAGGAGGCTACGCCGAGTCTCAAAGCCACACGAAGATGCCCCTATCAAGGTGCAAGAGAGGAAAACAACGCCTAAGAGAAAAAGGGTCCTTGCCATGACCATGGTGATTACCAGCTCCAACCTCAACAACACAGAATGTTAAGGTTTTTAATCGCAGCTTGTGGCTTGATATTATGTTATTGCCACGGACTGCAGTTTAAAACCTATGTTCTATGTTTCAGGATGAGTTAACATACGTGACTTGAAATATTTATATACAACAGAAATCTATCTTTGGGGACCATCCACCAATTAATCGGGATATTACACAGTGGAAGTTTTTAATTTGGTTTTAGCTTTTCTCTATATTTAGAGTTGCCTTCCTCTACATTTAGCTATACAGTTATCAGTTTGGTTAATAAAAAGCTTAAATAATTAGTTAGCGTGCATAACTGGCATAGCTTCTTTTTTTTTTTTGACTGCGGCATAGCTTCTTCTTAACCCTCTTTTTGCAATCAGGTTTTTAAAATGTATACGTACAATATATGTAATAAATGTATATTATGCAATATATGTGCTGTCCTCGACTATACAATGTTGCAAACATATATATAGTTTATTCACCTTTGGATTTAAGTGTATTTGTGTTGATGAATCTTTTTGCAAAAGGGAGAGAAAGTGCATAACTGATCTCTTAGCTAGGTTATTGTCATTATATATATATATATATATATATGGAAATAAAGATAATTAAGTAATTAATCACGTAGATAAAGACATGTAAGTACAGAAAATTAACCAGAAGATCATCTTAATGCTTATCCTGAAAATCCTTGAAGACAGCAATATTCGGAATAGAAGAAAAAGGAACTGGGGCTTAGATTTGGTGATATATTCTTATTAATTTGTTCATTCCCAAGCAGATTGTGACGAGATGCTAGAGGATGCCAATGATACATAAGCGGATGAGCAAGACTTCTGCAGCTCTCTTTTTGAGATGTTAAAAATGCTGTGTTTTGAACGAGAGACCTTTCAATCACTATTTAAAAACTTAATTCAGAGATGATTTTTTTTTTCTTTTCAATTTTAACAGCTTTTCTTTCTTTACCTGAATGAGGAAAGTTTCCTTTTTCATAGTTTTTGGAATAAATAATTAAAAATAAAATAAAATTAAACATACCCTAAATTAATTAATATCTTAATGTAATCACAACAAAACTATGAAAACCAAACAACTTTCTTAATGTACATATTTGGCCTGACATTTACTTATTTTTTATTTTCCTATTTAAAATTAGTATAAATATATAATAATTGGCTGTTGCTATTTCTACTCTCCCTTATTACTAATACACTCTCCTTTGTATTTTTTTTTTCCAAAGTACCCGGTGTTTCAGAAACTAATATACTCCCCTTTTGTCAAATAGTGATTTTGCACATAGGGGTTGGCTTAGGCTAGAGGAACGCTAGAAACCATTATGCTTTCAAACCTTCATAGATGAGATGTATTCAACCGGGATTCGATCATGCATGATATCTTATATTATACTTGGTCTTGGTTGAAAAGTTTTTTCGCGCCCAATTTCAAATACTCATATAGCCAATGGATGGTATGCCCAGGTGTGTGTCTAACTACTTCAAGGGTTCATGCGTGATGGATCTAATGATTTGAGGATGTTTGTGCCACAATATAACATTATTTGAGCAAGTGGAATCTAACTGATATTTTGGGGTATATATATATACACATAGTCGAGACATGTGTGGTCTGAGGAATATTGTATACCTGTATATAACATGGGAAGGGAATGAGAATTGAACTAGATAGCACATTTGTTAAAGTTCATTGTTTCTAGCTTACGGATGGGATGAATTAGGATACTTAGAGGATATATTGCAAGGCTTGGGTACCCCCGTTCCCATATCATGAGAGAGATTAATGAATTCCTTTTTTGCTGGTCAAAAACCATTTAAGGGGAGTGTATTAGTTTCCGGAATACAGGGTACTTTGGTAAATAAAATACAAAGGACAGTGTATTAGTAATAGGGGGAGTGAAAATAACAACGTAAACTGACTAATAATTAATATAAATTTAAGCAAAATAAATAAATAAATAAATAGGCTAATTTGGTCTGGTTGGACCACGAAAAATATGGTATATGAGAGATTGACAAAATGAAAACAAGAATTTTTTAGAAATTCAACTTGAAGCACTCACAAGAGTTCAAACATAAACCAGGATGATGAGATCGAGAAGATATATTTCTGGTAATCAAGCTTTGTTTAATTTGTACACATATGAAGACACGAATTAGAGGAATGTTTTTGGGTCCCATTAATGCTTTGGAAGCGATGTGTTACATTTTGGGGGAGGTTCCCTCCTAGTCAAGAAAGAGTTCTAGACTTGTAGTCCTACTTCTGACATCCCTGACACTTGTCGTAGACCCTTAACTTAAACCAGCTCTTTTCTGTCCTGCTTCACATGTCTCTCCCAAATAAAAATCGTCTTTCTCGATTGCCCTCACTTTCAACGGTCAAATACTCTTTTTCCACTTTCACACTGCGGAAAAATTTAAGATGCTCTTTCTATTTCTTTCATTTAACTTACATGTTATATAATTAGTATCTTGAATAGTGTTGAAACAGGAAAAAAGATACGAACCCGAGAGATTAGAATAATAGAAATACAAAGTGAATAGAGTGCTCTTTGAATAAATACAAATGAGAACGAAAAAAAAAAAACCTGTACTTTTTGTACAAGTGAAAAACGAAGTGAAAATAAATAAAATAATTATATGAAAATTATTGTAGGAACCGATACTCTAGCAACTATTCCAAACTTAATCCATTTTGCCACACCCAAATAGCATGCAAATTAAATCAAACACATCTACATTCGTAATTTGGTTTCAATTTCTTCAGAAGTGGAAAACACACCATCACGGGAGATACATATATAACACTTTCCGAAATCATAATACGTACAAAAGCATTGCCGCAAAATGTAAGTTAAACATAGTATTAAGTTAAGCTTGTAAGCAAGTTTATAAGGCTTAGCGGTGTGGTACTGTTGTACTGGTCTCAAATGAGTGTGTGCATAATTCTAGGAGACACAAGTAACTACCGAGACTAGTAAATTAAATAAAACATGGGATACACGATATAGTTGGTTCCTAGAGTTGACCAAATGAGTGTGCAAGATAGGCCAGTGCTCCTACAAGGGGTGAGTTAATGTATGTAGCTGGCTCTGATTGCTCATAATCTGACCGTTGATCTGGGAACCTATCATGCTCATCCGGTCCACCAACAATGGCCCCCACTAAAATGTTTGGGTTGGGAGATTGTGAATTCATCACACTGAACCCTGCGGAACACTGGATCTTTCCCGGGTGCACAGCAATCGACGGTAGAGATGATCCCCTATGGTGTATCCTTCGTGGATACCGTGGACCATACCCCACCATGTACGACATCTTCAACGGGTTGTCTCCAAGCAAGTAATCCACCTAAAATTACAAAAATTAAAAAAAAAAAAAATCAAGTTCAACTAACAAGAATAGGAAATCTAACAACACATTTTCTGGCAGCACTCTTTTTTAAATTCGGGATAATTAGTTAGAATTTTTTTTATAAGTTTTGTTTCTCATCTAATAGTTCTCTCTCCTCCTGATTTATTTATATTAAATAAGAAATAAAACTTATCAATTGATGATTTTGAATAATTTTTAAGTAATCATATCACACAGTATTTTAATTGATTAAAACTTATTCAACATATAATAGACACATTTTCTAACCTGTTTCTTAGCTATTGTCCGGAGTCTCCTTGGGGTTACTGTGATTCCACCACAGTTAACAAGCATATGGGATTGGGTCAAGTATTTGGCATATGTTAGCAGTAGGAAGGAGGTGGATGTGACATACTGCATGTTGCTATCACTCATCTTGAAAAGAAGCCCACCTAGTAACAAGCAAGTAACCGTTACACAAACTGGACCA
Organism: Glycine tomentella; assembly: GCA_007407185.1. Taxonomy (NCBI): domain Eukaryota; kingdom Viridiplantae; phylum Streptophyta; class Magnoliopsida; order Fabales; family Fabaceae; genus Glycine; species Glycine tomentella. The sequence continues at coordinate 310,086 of PYAF01004825.1, read as the reverse complement.
CACACACACACACACACACACGCAGTTTCCACTGGGAGAGAGGATAAGTAAAAGAATTAAGAAGGAAAAGGGACTTCACCTGGGGTATATTGGGTGGAAGAAAAAGAGGTCCCAGGAATTAGAGAACAGACGAAATTGTCCGCATGACCCTTGTAGTCATGGAGGGATTGTACCCTTTGAACCAGGAATTCCTAAAACCATGGAACACAAAAATGTAAATTTCAAACCATTATTTGTTTTTACTTTCTATCTAGTTTTGCAATATATATACAGCAGAATACATGTGGTGGAGGAGTAATTTGTACCTTGGAAAGAAGTATTCTTGCTCCAGCATGCTTGTTATCCCACCCAAAGGTGTTGTCAAACTCTGCAGCCCCAAGGATCTGGCCATTAACTTTGATGTAGTTTAGGTACATTGGATTCCTGGTAGCCTTGTGCAGCCAGGCAGCACCCCACAACAGCTCATCCTACCGTATTAATTATTCACCAAAAGAATTTCAGTAATGATTATGTCTCATCTAACTAAACTGAACAACATCACTCACACGGAACAGTTGAAACTTTACCTGATAACCAGAGTAAGAGCAATAGAAGGGGCACACATAAGGTTTCAAGGCATTGCTGTAGGATCCCCTGTACTTATCAGCAAACTGGAAGACCTACACTCACAAACAAAATACTCTTTTAAGATTTAGTTGGGAGCAGTTTGGTCTATTAAAAATAATAATTAGCAAAAATTGAACCAAAGGCTTACTTACCCTGATGGCTCTCCTCACTAAAACTTTGGAGTATGTGGGGTCACTTCTTCTAAAAACAAGAGAAGCAGCTGCAAGAGCTGCAGCAGTTTCCGCGGCAACTTCGGAACCAGGTGTGTTTGCATCTATTTTAAACACGCTTCTTAGTGTGTCCATGTCCTCTGGTCTCTCCCAACAAGCATGGTCCTTCTTAGCATCTCCCACCTGCAAAGCCAGAAAACAAACAACAAATATCAGAATCTAAAGAAAGAAGACTTACCCCATATTTGAAAAAAAGTTTTCCATAATTACTTTCAAAAGGGTATAAGTTGATTATAGCAAGAGTATTGTTGTCTTAACTGACCTGAACATAAATGGTGTTTGGATGTGCAGTTGCTTTGAGAAGATAATCAGTGCCCCAGCGAATGGCCTCTCTGGCATTCTGCAACTCACCTTTCATTAGCCCACCAAACTCAATAACGCTCCATGAAAGCATGGTGGTGGTGAAGGCCATGGGAAAACCAAATTTCACATTGTCCCCAGCATCATAGTACCCTCCAACCAAATCAACCTGCATTGCACATTCACGCATAAATAAGCAAACCAAAAAACACAAAAAAAAAAAAAAAAAACATGGTAATGTGAGAGTTGGTATATGCATACGTGCATGGCAGAGCCATCAGAGAGGCCAGAGTCTCTTCTCCAAGACATTCTCTGGTTAGGAGGGAGCTTCCCTGACCTCTGGCCTTCAAAGAAGAGAATGGATTTAGTGAGAGCATCTCTGTAGTTATGAGTGGCAAAGCGAGGGTGTCGATGGTGTATGGGAACTGGGAAGGCATTGACATGAAGCAGAATGAGAGAGAACAGAGAAAGCAGAGTGGTGATGGTGAAGAAGGAAAGGGAGAAAGTCATTTTGAAGAGGCAATGCGAAAGTGAAACCAGCCTCACTCATTCACTCAACGACCAAACTGCCACACTGTGCTCTTTGGTTGTTCAATCTCTGGTTTTTATAAAGCAAAAGCTGCCTCTCCAACGTCCAGCTTCGTTACAATACAACTATAATTAGGGCCACATCCTAACTCCTGCTACAGTGTTTTGTTATGCCTTTTGTTTTTCATTTTTTAAATAATAGCTAGAGTCTACAAATGTTTGGGGACGTTAAACTAGAACTAGAAGACTTAACTATTAACATTTTAGTAATTGAAAGTATATAATTTTATTAACATTTCATTATGAAATTAAGAAAAATCTAAAGTTTTTAAACATTTAATTAGTCAAACGTACAAGTTTAAAATTAAAAAATGTAAGGTAAGGGTTAATATTAATAACTTATATTTCGATGACATTTTAAAAAACTCAAATCAGTTACATATTTACATTGTCAACAAGTATTTTTTGATAAGATTTTTAAGATAATTATTATAAAATTAATAAACTTAGTACATATAATAATTGTGACCGATTGAAAATACATAGAAAGCTGTATACAATCAATTCACATATTATTTATTAAAAAAATTATAATCTCCATGCATTATTTTATATTCCTTTCTTAAAGTTTTTTAAGAAATATATTTGGTCCAACTGATTCTTTTAAAAACAAGAAAAAAAATAAGAGAGGATGTTATTGAATGGCTCAACTTATTTGGCAAGGCATTTAAGTTAATTTTTATGTTCTTTTATTAGTTGAAAATTTCTTTAGCATTTAGGGATAAATTAATTTTAGTGTAAAATAATTTTATAATGTTAAGCAATTATATATTATTATAAATGATAAAAATTTATTAATTTTTATAATAATTCAAAGTCTTATTAATGGTAATTTTTAATTGATTGGTAGTGTAAAAAACTTTACACTAATAATATATAGCTATGAAACAAAAAACAAATTGGATCAAGTCCTATTGTTTTAAAGTTTAATATACATGGAATGTATAGTGTAAAAGTATTAAACTATCAATTAATTAGAAATCATTTTTCATCTTATATTTAAGAAGTTTATTATTATATCATCTATTTTATTATATATTTCCTATTCTCTGTGTACCTTTTTTGTTGTTGTAATTTAAAAAAAAATCTTATTTGTACAAAAATAATTTCACAGACAAAAATTAACAAAAATACTAATACAAATACAATATTCTTAATCAAACTAATGTATTAAACCCAACAACATTTTTTGCGTTATCTTTTTATGCATGTTTACGTGAATAGAACTTTCCGTCTCTTTGTTCTCTCTCGCCTTGGATTAACGTTAAATAATGTACTTAAACAGGAATACAGACACACCAATAGTTGGGTGATTCAGTGCATGTTAGTTTTATCATTTAACTTCTTGTGCATAAATTTTGAGATAATATTCAACCAAGCAATGAATTAGTTATTAGTGTGTTTGGGTTATCATAAGGATGTATAAGATTGATTGAGAATTAAGAAAAAAAGAAATAAGCAAAAGATTACGAGTTTGATTTCTCATGTCAATAAAATTAATAGATTAATAATTAATATTCAAAAAATATATTTTATTTTCACTAAATGTGTGTCTTATAACGTGTTTCTTATTTTTTTTTTTATAACAGAGTTGTTTCTTTAATCAAACTATTTTTTCCTCAAATATTTAGCTTCACCTTAACAACTAGTTTATTTTTTACATTACTTAAATATATGAAAGTAGTTGTTTATGCATGTGGATGAGTTTGTTTATTCAGTATAAAGGCAAGATTTTGATATTATAGTCCTTGAACAACGTTTAAAAAATAAACATCCTTAAATCCTTAATTATAATGAAATGATGGCATTTCTTTTCAAGGTCACTTTTATTGATTATACAGAATAGTAATATAATTTTACTTTGGGAGAAATTGGTAAAAATATAATAATATTATAAATGATATTGTTTGGTTCAATTTTGTGAAAATCGTCGAATTGAATAAAAGATTTTTTTTTTTGTTTTTTTAGTTAATGAAATTTTCAGTTTTAAAGTTAAATTAACAATTTAGAAAGATTTAAATTCGTTTTGAAAACTTCTAGTGGCATCGCACTACTTTGGCTAAGTGAAAAGGCGTGTTTGATTTAGAATTTTTTATTTTAATTTGTTTGTGTAAATAATCACAAATCTTCTATTCATAATACAGTAACATTTTAATTATTAAATATATCTTTTTACTCATAGTTTTATAAATATTTTTCAAAAATATCAAGAAGCTTGAGGAAATAACATTATTCGGCTTGGGTTTTAAAGTTGACATTAATTCTTTGGGCGTGTCTTGTTTGCATAATGTAGTTGAACCGAGAGCTCCAAGCTCGTTGATAATTGCTGAGAGAAGTTGTTGCCCATAACTCAAAACAGAGAGAGATCAACAGTGTTCAGTGAAATGAATAAATGTGCCCTATCGATGCTTGAAACTCGGAAGATAAGTAAGGGAAAGGCCAAGAACACAAGCATGGAGACGACACCAACCTTCAAATTCGCGCGCTGATTAGTTATGTAAAGTTGTGATTGTGAATTGTGATGGAGGATTTTTGAGAAAAATATATAAAAACTAAAAAAAGACACTGAGAATGACATAATTTTTTTTTATTTCAAGTAAATATACTTTAAATTTATTATTTTTACAAAAAATTATAAATTCTTGTCAAATATTTTATTTTTATTTTTAATAAACATTATATAATTTCTTTAATTCAAAAACAATTTTTTTACCCTTCACCTTTCCAAGATCACTCTATCTGAAACTTTTCCGAAATTAATGGTCCATGATGAAAGCCCATACATGGTCGTTGAGCTTCAATGGATAAGCTAAAGGAACTTCAGCATTTGGTTCGATTCCCACTTACATACCAACCTAACCCTACATGTTCATCCCATTTGGATAGACTCAACATGGCATATAATTGGGGGGATATTAAATTACATTATGCGTTTCAAGCGCACTTCTCGTTCTTTGGTTGTTTTCAATACTTTTCAATAAAATGAAATTGTCGTGGTTGAATGTTATAGAGTATCAGTTGAATTGAATATGGTACGTCACAATTTGGCAACTTTTGGTTTATTTTGTAACTCTATCGTAAGTGAATACGAAGTGTAAAATTAGTTTGTGAAACTATCATAAAATTATCTGCATGTAGATGTAGGCAATGTATTTGTATATTCTCGAGTGACTCATATTTTATTTTGTAGTTCTGACAAATGGTATCTCATATTAGAGACATTCCAAGTTTTTAACGAGGCAGAGGAAAACGCCGGATAAATTAAACATTATTAAAAACAACAAATTACTGCACAGAATAGATATATCATAATTAATAGTATAATACTATTACAAATATTTTGCCCCAAAAAAGGGTGTATTATCAGCATGTGAAGAAGAATAACTTTCCACTATGATTCTCTCATAAAATGATTGAAGTTGTGCTGCATGTGTATCGCATATGCCATACAGCATTATTTGGTTGGACCAATGTATATTTTACTTAAATTACTTCTTTATTACTTAAGGAGGGTTTTGAGAAAGCAAATGGATATTTATAAAGCTGCACGTTATAGCAGTAGCTAGATGGACCAATAATCTAGACTGGAAGATGAAGGAGCAGCACAAGAGCAAATGCTTCTTAGCAACAGCACATTATATGAAGTTTGATCAGAGAGAAGAAACAAAAAGAGAGTGTAGTAGTAGTATTAAAACAGAAACAAAATGGTCATTATACCCTTTTAGCAGTTTCATACACAACTTTTAAGATAATATATATTTTATGTTAATTCCTTTTATTTTAATGATTCTCTTGGGGCTTAGCCCCTCCCCAGAATAACAAAACTACACTGAAACATTACAAGCCGCAATAATAATTTTACGTATTAGTATCATTAACTAGTAATTAAAACCATTAGAAAAAAAAATACTTCACATGTTTAAAGTGAAAATTGTATTTTATATTAAAAGGTACAATGTGAAATTAATTAGTAATTTTAACTTTTTTTTTATTAAAAATTAAGCTTAAGATTGTATTACATACATTCAATTCAATCGCCTATATAACAAATCATCACATGCATGAAGAATCCAAATTCAATTCGTGAAAGGCAATGAGTTCATGAAACTAAAAGAAAGAATAAGAATGAAGCATGTATGAAGTTGTAAAGGCGAGAAAATTAGCTAGGAGAACTGGGAAGTGAGCTTTTTCCCGTTTTGCCCTGTCTCGTTTGTTGTTGTTATTTGTTATGTTAAAAAAAAAAAAAAAAAACCAATTAGGTAACCCTATGGTCAGAAAGCGATTGCACGGATTTGACATAATGACACATCGCCATGTGCTTCTGTTGTCCTCCCACATGCAACAGTACGCATTTCATGCCCATTTTCTTCGTATCCCCTCTGCAACAAAAAATGATAGATACATGTAAGTCGTATATGATCAGGGCTCAATGAAAAGACGGACTGACACACTTTTTTCTCATTGGCGTAGAACTGGGAAAATAGAACCAGCCAATAGTCCAATTTCGTGGCCTGGATATGGAATATTATGGAAAACATAGTATGAATACTGAAATATATGGTTGACTCTGAGCCTCTAATATCTCCAATTTATATTTGGCTATAGCTAGGTTCGTTGTTTTAGAACTATAGAAAAAGCCCATGCACGGTTTTAACCATGCAAAGCTGGAATGATTATTTGCAAGTACATGCTTTACAAATGGAGATTTGTACACTAATAATCTATCCTTTTTCAGAATTGGAGGGTGTCATATGTCGTTTTAATTTATATCGCCAGCAGCATGTTCGAGACTTCACATTATTATTAATAGGACCAAATTAAAATAGATAAGTAGGAAATAATTCTCATCTTATAAGTAAATTTTATAGAGTTGAATTAGATTCAAATTTAAATCTCAAGATGATATCAAAGTTTGTTAAGTGATTGTTGTTGGACTTATCGGACCATTCACAAACGTCTCACAAACTTTACTATTAATTGAAGATTCTCTAAATAAAAAAAGTGTGTTAAAGATCATATATTAATTAATCATATGATTAAATTATAGTATATAAATGAAGAATGCCTTTCATCCAATTAATTTTGTAATATTGAATTAAGTTTAAGCCTTAGAGTTTAAAGTTAATAAACACCATAAAATATGTTTCTAATTCTAGCATATACTAGATAAACTTGTTTTCAAAGTTTCACAATGTAACAAATTTTGTCTCTCAATTTTTGTTTCTCTCAGAATTTTCCCCCAAATTTATACAACAATGTGAATTTTGCTTTATAAAAGAAAAATTAAAATGAAAGTTAAAAAGAAGGGAAAAAGAAAAGTTATTTGATTTTTAGCTAAAAAAAACTTGAAATTCAAATTGCATAAGTGAATCATTTTTTCAGTCAATCATTCAATGAATGATAAATTACTACAAGTGATGGAGATACGCGATTTAAATAACGGAAAATCAAATATTTTAAAATTGCTAAAATAATAAATACAAACATTGGCTACATCGGACTATTGAATAATTAATACTCTAGGTGTAGGGAGAATAGCAAACAACTATTAGAAAAGGCTCCCAACAGATAGTAAATAACCAAATTTTGGGCTTTCTACGTAAAAAAAATTACCACAATCAAGACATTTTGTAATGATTTTCTTCTAAACAACCACAATTAAGACAATTTTGTGGTATTTTGTCATTAATTGTGACATTTTTTTCTACGTGGGTAAAGAATTGTGATGTTTTATCAATTGAGAGCAAAATTTGAAGAAAAAAATATAGGGCAAAATTCATGACATTGTAAAACTGTAGAGACAAAACGTGCAATTAAGTCTATTGTTTTCTAAAAACTGGTTTCAGAGATCATTTTTTAAATTATTTTTTTTAAAACAGAAATCAAACATGACTTTAATTTTTATCACACACGCTATAAATATATATTTTACATTTTATTTTGTTTACCATTTTATTAATAAATAAGTCTTTATAAAAACAGACAACACAAACATAATCAAGAATATTGCTATAAATTTTGTTTTCAAGTATAACTTTTTAATTTAAATACCTTTTAACTTTTAAAATAAATTTAATATCTACTGTACACCTTTAAACACATACTTAGTATCACATAAATATTTTAGTTATTATCAAAATTAATATAAATAATAAATTTTAAGTTTTATTAAATTGATTTTCCGGTAAACAAGACTAATAGCACCAATTATCATTAATATTTATATCATAAAAAGGAAAAAACAATGTAAAGTATATGTTTAATCAGACTTTATAATAAAATTAAAATGCATCAAACAAAGAGCATAGACGATCATATACTGATTAAACAAAGAAATTGGAAGGATCAAATAATTCTCATTTTCTTATAGTTCAAACTATAGATAAAGGGATTACCCACTTTGATGATATTTCTATTTTGAAAGAAATCAATCATGTTAACTTAGGGATATTTTTGTAGTGAAAAAATTATAGATAATGGAACGGGCCTACAACCAAATAACAAGACGCTGGTCAAGAACCTAACGAACAAAACTGGTAAAATTATGCGGCATTACAACTTTTCCATCCTTCTTTATTTTCTCTCTCAAAAGGTTGAAATTTTGAAGTTTTATTGGCAATAAAGCCCATGGGCCTAAAAACAAGAGGAATATAAACTGGCCCATTCCTTACATCGCGGTTGTGCTCTACAACTAGACACACTAACGGGGCACTCGTGCTTGGTCGTATACGACCTAATATCTAGATCTACAACTTGAAGAACATATGATATCAAGAAAAGGTTAACAACCCAGTTTGGTTGGAGATGATCATTTGAAGTTAGCTTCGTTATTTCATGAGCTACGGGGAATATTTATTTTTAATAATTTTATATTTACTTAAATTTGTGCCATGCATGATATTATATATATATATATATATATATTTTGGTAAGGATGCATGATATTATATTTAATTCTTCATGTATGAGATTCTTTTTATATACATTTATGCATGAGGTTAAAACGCCCATGCAGTTAAACAATTTTTACAAGCAACATCTCTTTCTTATCATTTTATTGAGTGAATTAATAAATGAGAAAAAAAGCTTCATGTATCCTAATTACTAGTATTAATTTTAATTTATATATACTTTACCGTTCATTGTATATTAAGTGAGTGTTTTAACTTCTCTTATTTAATAAATACATCTCGTATCCCATAAAAAAAATTATTAGGAAGAAAGACTACATCAAATATGATCAATTAAGTTTTTCTATAAAAATTAATTATTAATAAAATTAGTAAATATTTTATACCAACAACACAATTAAAAATTAAAAAAACAATCTTATAGTTCTATCAAATAATTAATGATCAACATCATAATTGATTGAATATATACCCACTGTTTATATGTGCGTTTCTTATTTCAATTTGATTATATATCGTATATAGAAGAGAATTTACATCAACAAATACAAATACAAATGATGTCAACTAAACATTATAGTAAAAGAATCAAGAATATATTTCTTCAGAAATTTCAGATATATTTGATTTTTCGTTAAGATGTTTCAAACTTAATTAGTTTAATTTGTACTATGTTTGATTATTCTCAAAAGTAAGTTTACACGTTTAAAATTGTTGTCTGAAAAACTTAATTTTGTAGAAGCAAACTTGTTATATATGTTTTTGAAAAATTCAGGTTGCAAACTGAAAAACCAAAACTTAAGTTTGCAAACATTAATCCAAATATACAAATCTTCGGCATTCAAAAAAACGTTTACAACAAACATAGACTTAATTGTACATGAATCGATATCACACGCGTAATTTGAGCTGGTAACCAAGGTATATATTGTCATCCACATATCATGCTCACTAGGTATATATCCAGCTAACTCTTATCTTACCTTTGCGCATGCATGCATTCATGTATGAACTTCACGACAAATTTGCTTCCAACTCGCCCGTTTCATCCAGGCCGAGAGCTAGCTCTTTTTAAACCAAGGGGAACAAGAAAGCTTCACTACATAGAATTAGTGTTAAACTTTTATATACATAAAGTGTTTGTAAATGAGAAATGAGAGACTTCTGCTCTCACCGTTCATGAATGTAACTCCTCCTTTGACTAGAAGATGTGCTTACTTAGGGCTTAAGTTTCATCTGCCTCATGTAGTCGTACATATTCCAAAAAATAGTTAGCAAGTGGTCTTCAAGAATAAAAAAGTCTCTATAAAGTTATAAAAACTAAAAACTAAAGTTGGACACTACAATTTTTGTCTTCACAACAAACACAAAAATATTGGGCTTCATTGACAACTAGACATTATCAACCAGATAGCATACTTTTTTGTCAGCCAACTAGCTGGAGTACAATGAGTAATTACAATGGGATTGTGAATAGTTAAAGACGAGAATTCTTGCATATCAATTAATTGTCATCAATTTTGTTAGAAACGATTAATCATTTACAATATATATTTAGAAATTTAAAATATTAAAAAAAAACTAGGAAAAATAGAGTAAGATATTACTTAGACATATCTCTTTGTCAAAGAACATCCACTTTGTGTCGTCATCAACTTTCATTTTATATTTCTATGTCTTTTGTTTGTTGGAAACCAATCCCGCGTTGACAAACTAAAATTAAATTAAATATATGTCACAAGGTAATAAACCATGTACCAAAACAAATCTTAATAGAAATTTAAACGAATAAATATGATCCCAAGGAATATTTGCATACATGGACATTTATAGCACACTTAATGTATGTTCATCCTAAGCTCCTAATAAAAAATTTCAAAATGGCTGGTTGGGACTGCGTTCGTGGTAGCCATGGCAACAACTTCAAACACACCAAGACAAATTCCTTTTGGATGTTGACTTCCAACTGGCAAAGTTTTCATAGTTCATTCCCACTAATTCTTATAATAACACAAAATCTTCATCCTCTATATAAGTCAAACTAGTTACGCACCTTGTTTGCTCATCCATAGTAACAACAACCCTAAATCCTTCATAAAAAACCAATGATTGTCAAGTATATCTTTGACCTTATGTTGTTAGTTTCCTAAATGCTTTCCTTCTCGATCTTGGCCTCACTATCCATAGCATATACTAGTTTATCCTCCATTGTTCCACCCGAAACCATGTGCGAGTCCACCCTAGACCCTACTTATTGCAAAACCATGCTCGTTAATCAAAATGGAAACATCTTCGACTATGGTCGTATTTCTTTTCGAAAGTCCTTGTCCCAAGCTCGTGAGTTCTTGAACTTAGTGGACTCATATCTTCAAAGTAGCTCATCTTTGTCTCAATAATCACTTGGTGCTCTTGAAGATTGGCGATTCCTTGCTAAACAAAGTCTACAATACTTGTCATATCTATGCCATTGCTAACCAAGTTAGTGGTTTTCTTCACACTTCTAAAGCTAAAGATTTTGAATCCTATCTCAGTGTCGTTTTGACTAACCAGCAATGATGTTTAGATGGGTTACAAAGTTCAGACGCAAGAGTGAAGAACGAGCTTTCCTCATCCCTCTCTGATGACTTGAAGCTTCACAGTGTCACATTGGCTTTGTTCTTAAAGGGTTGGGTGCCTAAGATAAAAAAACATGACATCATTACCCCAAAATGGGAGGCATTTGAATTTAAAAAATGGTCACTTACCATTGATCATGTCCAACCGAGTGCGTGTTGTTTATGACTCTGCTAGACATCACAGGAGGAAACTACTAAAAACAGATGAAAGTGTCGTGGTAAGTGACATTGTGGTTGTTAGTCAGGATGAAAGTCGAAACTTCATCACTATCAACGGAGCAATTGCTATTGCACCAAATAACACAGTTGTTGATAATGGCTACTTCCTTATTTTTATCATTAAGGGAGTGTATCAAGAATATGCATCCATTGCCAAAAGCAAGAAGTATTTGATGCCAGTTGGACATGGAATCGGACAATCATCACAGACAATCATAGTGTGGGTGGGGATAATTTTACTACATTCAACTCAACAACGGTAGATAAGCAAAAATAATGCACACACACGCATGCACAATCACTCACATAATTTATGACTAATTGATGTCCTTATCGTGTATCAAACATAATCACAGATCTGATTAAAAATTACAAGTTTGCGGGAGTAATATAATGCACATGTATCTGCACACACACGCACACTCACATATACATTTTTTACATAATTATTTAAATAGAATCAGTTCTACTTTTGGTCATCCTACTATTGTTAAAATTTAATTTTTCCATGAATGGATCCATGCTTGATCAAACATTTGGCAAATTTGATGCTTGCCAAGAGGGACAAGCTTGAGTCCCACTCACTCCATCTTAAACCTTTTTTAGTTGTATCACATATGTATAAACCATGATACAATATTTTTTTATCATTTAAAATATTTTTAAATTTAATTTTAGTTGTTATAAAAAAAACTTAAGGTTTTTAGTCCTTACATCTACTAAAAGCAATGTGGTTTTAGTCTTTTATCCCAATATATAGCCTTTTAATTAAAATGTCAAGACTAAAAATGTATTAAATTTATATACGTTTAAAACAAACATTTTGAAATATGTGAAAATTGAGAACATATTTTACTCAATATAAAGTCTAATTTTGTTGTTTATGTGTGTTTATGGGACGAAATTGGTAGTTGGAGGTGCTTGGGATTTCATTTGAGATTGAAGTAATAATGAAAATTGGTTTAACCCTAAATTTAAAAATGCAAAAGCAATTCAAGAAATTAAAAAGAGAAAACTAGAAAAGACTTATAATTTCAATAAACTTTATAAACTCACTTTTACAAGAATTTCAAAGGTGCAAGCAAGGTTGAACAAAATAAACCTCTGACCAACTTCTTTATAGGATTTTCTATTTTACAACTTCTGGAAATTAAAAGTAAGGAAAGGAAAACTCTGCTCTAGCACATTGCTAGCTGTGCATTATTCTAATACAACATATTCGTGGTTGCATCACTTGCATGCATGTTTCAATCCAATTCAACACAATGCTAGTTTATTCTCTCTCACCTGACTAAAAAAACTGAAAACCACCTTGTTGATGAAATCCCTGGGATTTGCGTAGTTGTGAAGAAAAGAAAAGAAAAAGATAGCAACATGTTAGAATTTAGGTATGAGCGGCCAACATGGCCTTGTTGATGGCGACGGCAATGTTGCACAATTGGCGAAACGACACACTCTTTCTAGAGAGAATATCATCATCGCCGGGGATAGAATCATCACATGTATCAATGGCAGCCAATGCAGCCTTGAGCCATACCTGAGCATCAAGCTTTTGATTGGACAATATGGACGCAATAGCATCCTGAATTTGACTCTCTGCGTCCAACAGATTCTCCTTGCAATCAGCCAAACCCTGTTGAACCTCAGGTTCCAAATCCTGGTCGTCGATCATTCTCTTACAATCATTTAGAATGCCGGTCGCATTTGACGCCGCCGCCTTCAGCGATATCATTGCCAGCCCCTGTAGGTCCGCGTGATCACTGTCTGGGTCCGAGGAAAGCACCTGCATGCACAATTCATCGTTTCCCCTGTTTTTGCATATGCTCTTAATTAGCTCCTTGCCTATTTTTTCTTCAGCGGCACAGCTTCGCTGATGCGCTAGAACCAAACACATGCATATGGCCATCACCCACAACAAGTTTGTTTTGCTTTCCATTTTTTGTTTTGCTTTCGTTTTCTGATTCACATTTCCAATGTTTTGTTCTCTGTTTTATAAGCTGCCGTGGGGAACAATAGTCGGAGGCAGAGATGCGCTAGGCCTCAATTTTTTATGCTTATGTCTTCGTGTAACGCTTTATTGCTATAATCAGAATGTTAATTTAGGGATGCATAATCATCACTCAATTGTTTTCATTGCTCATGGGTTCTCTATTTTTGGCTAGACAAAGGCGCATTCTGCGGTGCTACCTTCTTCTTTCTGCAGCTGGACCTGGGCCCATGTAAGGATGCATGATATTATATTTAATTCTTCCATGTATGAGATTTTTTTATATACATTTATGCATGAGGTTAACACGGTCATGCAGTTAAACAATTTTTACAAGCAACATCTCTTTTTTTTTTTTTTTATCATTTTATTGTGTGAATTAATAAATGAGAAAAAAAGCTTCATATATCCTAATTAGTCGTATTAATTTTAATTTATATACTTTACCGTTCGTTCTATTAAGTGAGTGTTTTAATTTCTCTTATTTAATAAATAAATCTCATATCCCATAAGTTACATGCAATGTATATATACTTGTAAGGAAATATATAACTATTACATTATTATTTTTCTTCAAGAAAAAATAAGGAGTTTTTATTTCCAAGTGCATTTCAATAATGCATTTTTCTAAAAAGAAATTTAATTATTGCATAATATAATGGGGATATCTCTGGTGGGGTTAGTTGCTTTTATTAGAGCACTAACATATATAATCCCTCACAAGAGTAATTTTTGGGTATAGTCATCAAGTTACTGCTATAGCCACAATAGCCCTATACTATAGGAAATCCAATGAAGTAATACACAGGAATGTAATGTAATGTAACCTTACAAATCACGTGATATCCTAGGTTCAGCTCTACCTAAAAATATTTCTCAACTCAAACCAGAGAAGAATGGGATGCCAGTGTTGTTCAACCAATCACTGCCTTGAATAAACTGTGCAACTGTGAATTGGCTTGCCTCAGTGGAGCTGTTAATGACCCTATAACCTGGCCACATAACCCTACCAACTGTGTTTGAACCTGGACCCCTATTCATGTACTCCCCATAATACAACGTATCCAATGCAAATGTTTCATTCCATTCCAACCACCCTGCTGGGTCTATAAGATCATCCACGTAAGATTTTAACACAACAGTCCTAGAGTACATTTTCCAAGGACGTCCAAGGTAGCTCTTGAACGAGGATTTCACAGGGAGCAAATCTGAAGCAGCTGCAATCTTGCAGTTCAAGATGGATATGCCAGTGTTTTGGTTAGGGTCCTCTCTGCCTTGTGCCGTGAACAAGTTCTTTTGATTTTCGTTTGGCTTGCGTGCGTATAAGTTGCAGTTTTGGAATACCACAGCTGCATTGCCGAAAATGAAGTCGACAGTGCCATAAATGTCACATTCACGGTAGAATTGGCGCAGGGAATGGACGTAGAGAGTGTCTTGGTAGCCAACGAAACTGCATTGGTAGAAAGCTGAGAAGTCAGCACCATTTCTCAGTGCCACAGCTTGGTGTTTGTCGGGTCCTGCTGAGTTCTCAAATGTTATACCCTTTGCTATGAATCCTGCTCCTACAACAGCTGCAACATACCATTTTCTTTTATTAACAACAATTATAACCACTAGGTTCGGACTTGATTACACTTAAAAAATTTCATCCTTTTTACTGCGGGATCGAACACAGATCTTTCTTTCATAAATTGAAGATGTGTTGTTAACTGAGCTACAGCCTACAGCTATTGACTATTGGATAGTTGCAACATACCATTATTGTCAACGCTGTTAGGATTA
Source organism: Glycine tomentella (assembly GCA_007407185.1). Classification (NCBI taxonomy): domain Eukaryota; kingdom Viridiplantae; phylum Streptophyta; class Magnoliopsida; order Fabales; family Fabaceae; genus Glycine; species Glycine tomentella. The sequence goes on along the minus strand of PYAF01004825.1, from coordinate 294,848 downwards.
GATTTTGGATCATTATTCATAAATGAACAATAAATAGCAAACTTTGCTGGGAGACACAAACTCAACAAAGCTAAATTGAAACGAAGAAAGAAAACTAAAAGTCTGTTAACTTTGTACTGCACATTATTTTTCACATGAATAATAAAGATCATAAAATTCACTTTTTTTTATCCATGTTCTCCCAAAAGAGAAAATTAAAGCATTTTTATTTGTTAAAAGCAAAAGCAGAAAAGTAAAATGGAAAGCATAGAAGAAATAACAAGCAAAGTGGACCTAATGGCACTGAAAAAGTAGTTTGGTTGTGATGAGAATTATGCAGATCCAGAATAGAATTCTCTTTAGGAGGGCGTGGATAGACATGTGGACCCTTCACTTTGACCAACCACAGAGGTAACTCTACTTTTCGCGAAAATATAAATAAAATTATCATGAATCTAAGGCCAGAGATAGTCCTGCCTCTGCCTGCATGTATTTTTTTTTTTTTTTTTGTCTTACAAAAGAGTTTCTAATTCTATCTATTTTTTTTCTTCTTCTCATTACACCACACCGGTTATGTTTTTTTTCTCTGTTCTTTTTCTATCTTTCACCTAGATTACTCACGTCATTTTCTTTCCAAAAAATGGTGTCGCCACTCATAGCTCGGAAAATATTAATAAAGAAAACATGCTTTCGGGCAGGAGATCCCAAATCTAGGTTTATTACTGCTAACTTTAACATGAAATAAGAAATTTGATTTATTTACAATATATATTTGCTAATGTTATTGTGATTGAGACACGTTGTCTGATGGAGAAGTCCAATTGATATTACTGGATTGCAATATAACTGGAAAAACCAAACAGAACACTGAAAAAAAACAAGCATTTTGGAATCTAGCTAATCAGCATTGTAACCAACAATACTATCATCACTTTGACACTATTTATATTTGATGTATACGTGATTGATAGCTGGATAGTTTAAATTTGCAGACTTGCCTTTGAAAATAGTTTTAAAACTAATTGAGAGGGGGAACCGGAGTCATATATGTTTATAATCCAGTGTCAAAAAAGAGATATAATTGGAACTATTATATTAAAAAAAGTTTTCTAAAACTGAATGAAAATCATTTAAATTATTCGTACACTATTATTATATGCTCATATGTAAAACAAAAGCCTGTATAAATACACAAATCGATTGCCTGACCCACACTCAGAATCTCTGACTATGTTACTCTTGAGGCTTGAGTGGGAATAAAACAATCATCTTATTCTATATAATATAACAATATATTTATTTGTACGTCTTTATATTTATTTATATATATATATAAGTAACTTTCTTATTATTATTTTTAATTGTATTTCCTAAACTTTTTTGTTGCTTTTGTTTTGTTTGTCTGTTTCGCCCCTTTCCTTTCAAATTTTCAATCGCTACAGTAGTATGTACATCCTTGCTTGTGAATTGTGATTGGGAGGGGGGCGTGAAACTGTAAATTGACCTTTTCGTAGAAAACATATATACATGTACTCATCACCTATCATTTTTCAGCATTATGTTCAATCACGGGAAGCAGAATCCTCGAAAATTTTAAAATGGCAAAGCCTTTTATCTTTTGAACTTTCCTTGGTTCTATTTCAAACATTCAAAACTAAGTCGTGCTTATTCTCACAAGATAAGAGGTAGCATTTTACTAGTGTACACACACACACACACAAAAAAAAAAAAAGCATTTTAATTACTCGTGGCCATGACACCATGACATGAATCTTATCATAAGTTGTCGTAATATTTATAGCCATTTGTTAAATTACCGACACTGGCTTGTGATATCTGAATTTTAAGGACAGCAGAGCGAATCAGAAAATGCATCAACCTCTACAACGCTATTTTCAATGCAATGCAGGAACTGCACGATGCCTTGACAAACCCAAGTAGTCCGTGTCTGTCCAAATCATTTAAAATGATATTCCCACATCTACATTATGTATTTTAACTACAAAATCACCTAGCAAAATTAATTTATTAATAATTTTTAAACCAACATGTGGGCTCTTCATCAATGCAAGTTGCCATTTACGTTGTCTTGTTCTAACTTTTCTTTGTCTTTGACATAACAATCACAACGCCCGCCTCAAAGTAGAGCATTTATAAAACTTTATTAAGTGACCGAGCTACTAATCAAATCTCACTTATGACCATACTATATATCATACCTATTTTATTTTTCAAAGTTGGAATATCAAACCAAGAAAAAAACTTATCTAATTAAAAATAGTAGCAGAAGGTAGGAAGAAGGAAAGACATACCAACAGTAGCAGATTGAAAAGTGGTCCACCCGTCCACAACATTCCTACTGCCTTTCACTACTGTCTTTCCAATGCCGTCTCCAACAAACATCAGATTCATCTTCTTCCTTATCACTTCCACATTCTCGAAGTATGCCCCTGCCTTTATGTGTATCACAAACCTGTTATCACTTACACTCATTTAATTTTACAACACAACGAAGAAATATTTTTTACAATCAAATAAGAGAGCTATAATGTAAGAATGAGTTTCTTATATCAGATTGAAAACAGTACATCTAAGTCATATTTTTTTTTTATCAGTATCTAAGTCATATATAATTGTACATAGATATAATGTAAGAGTGATTTTCTTAACGTGATTTTTAAATAACTCATATGACTTCTGTATTTAATTTTGAATAATGCTTAATTTTTATTCTTTTCACTTATACATAAAAAAAAAACTCACTGTATATAGTGTATACATTTCCAGTTAAATACATGGCATTAATAAAAATCTTAAAAAAAATTGACACTCTAACTAACACCTTTCTCTTTTCTCTTAATTTGTATCGCATTGGTACTATGTTTTTACTATGTAACTCATTTATACTAGTGTAAATTATAATCAATCACATTGGTGTGAAATAAAGTATTTTGTTACGTACCTAGTTGTGCTGGAGTTGGGAGCCACAGACAGTGCTTCCCCTATAGTGGCGAAGTTGCCAGTGCCGTCTTTGGCAACAACAAGATCGAACTTGGTCTCATTCACTTTAGCTTGAAGAAGCTTTCGGTCTTTGGAGGACAGCCACGAAGGGAACCCCTTTTGCATCTTTCCATATTCTGGAAACACCTCATCAGATTCCGAAAAAGTTGTTAATTTCTTCACTCTAGGCACTTTGTTCAGCATGGCCAACGAGTTGCTAACGTGATGCGATATCTGAAGCAGCTTCTCCTCGATTCTGTCCCTCACGCGCCCTTTGCTGTACGCAAACCCATCGAGGCACGTGTACAAGTTGGTCATTGCTCCACTCAGCAGAGTCTGCAAGTCATGGTGCCGCTTCGACCCTATGGTGCTCTTGATGGAGAGATCGTCGATGGTGGCTTTGAGCTCAACGTTGGTGTCTTCAAACAGTTTGAGACAGTCGTCGAGGGCTCTATGGTCGAGTGGGTTGAGGTTTTTGAGCATCTTTTTGAGGCCGCTGCAGTTGTAGGACGATGATCTTACCTCGTACATGGTGTGGTTGACCACTGAGGATATCACTTGTGGGACAGATTTTGTTGCGAGATCTGGGAATTTGGCTAGTGTTGAGACACATAGGTCTGGGTAGAGTGTTCCTTCGCATGTGGATTGGGCTACTACTTGTATGTGTTTATGTTTTTGATCTGGGACTCTTGTTGTTTGGGCGTTAGTTAGATGAGTTGTTCCAAAGAAGAGTAGTAGAGAAGAAATCACGGTCAGAATGGATGCAAGGGTGAGGTTTTTCATGATGTGATAGGACCTAGGAGGTGGGTTAGGATTACTGTGTGTGTATGTGTAATTAGCTAGCAGGGTACGTGCTGTGGATAAATAGAGTGGTTGAATTGTAACATGGAGTGGGGTGTTTCACGTTGACAGTGTGAAACTAGATTATTTTTTTTATTGAAAAAAATGAGCTTGCTTTAGTCATAATGTCACATGGACCTCATACTGACTAGGTTAAATATGCCACCTCGATTAATTGAACTCTCGAGTATGCAACGTGTTGTTATGCGTGAGATCCTTAATCCTTTTAGCTCCTGGAGCTTCAAGTCCCTTTTCCACTCTCTAAATTATTTCACACCTGCTTTTCTGGTAGGAAAGCTTCAGGCTGAAATGGTAATGCCTTTTGCAGTTTATTTCTTGTTCTTTTGAAAGGGCTAGTTTTATAGAAAGATATATATACAAATTAACTTGAAAATTGAAATGTGAAATTGATGAGTAAAATCTAAGTAATATAAAATTCTAAAAGCTTTGCTCCCAAAGCATATATGAATATTTTATCTTCAATTTCAGTTATGTGACTATGTGTTACGTCTGACTTGATAATATTCTGAATATATCTTAATTTCCTCAATACGGACAGGGCCTCCTGAGCCAATACAATATCCAAGAGAAATATTATTAAAATATAAGAAATAGAAGCATGACCAGCAATATATATATATATATATATATATATATATATATATATATGTTTTTCTACTTGTGAGTTGGGACTATAGTATAGTAAAATTAATTAAACCAGTATGTTTAAAATTTGAGAAGGACCAATAGAGTTGTCAGGGATGTATTGATGATTACTAAAACTTTTGCTGTGCATACGACTGTAGCAATTGCGTGCATAATCGTGGTCAGTCCCCATGGACCGGTAGCACATGCAGATGAACTTCATAGACTTCTTCTCAATTTGTGGGCCAACATTTCTGTTGGTATTATGATCGATACCTTTGGCCCAATAACCAATTTTGTCATTTGAATTCGAGGGCGTGATCAACGTCAACGTTCATGTATAGACAATGAATTATTTTGTTTTTAAAATTATTTAAATATGTTTTTGTTTTTGGCCAGTTCACGTTTTTTTTTCATTTTGGTGTCTGTAAGATTTTTTTTTATTAATTTTTAGTTCATATGATTTTGAGTTTTTTTAATTTTTGTTCCTACAAGTTTTTTTTTTCATTTTTAATTCTTATAAATTCGTATTTTTTTTAATTTCAATTATTTTAAGATTCTAGTTTTTTATTTTTAGCTATTGTATATTAGAAAATTGTAAATTTATGGGGACTAAAAACAAAAAAAGTTATCATACTGAAATTAAAATTTAAAAAACAAAAACTTACAAGAACTAAAACTAAATACAAAATTTGTTGGAACAAAAAATTTAAAATATAAATTTACAAGAACAAAAATATATTTAAATCTTTTAAAAATAAATGAATGATTTTTTATGGCAAAAAATATGCTGTATTTGAATATTTTTGGATTTTTTAT
>PYAF01004825.1:269465-289465 GCA_007407185.1 Glycine tomentella | reverse complement strand
AAAAAAAGTTATCATACTGAAATTAAAATTTAAAAAACAAAAACTTACAAGAACTAAAACTAAATACAAAATTTGTTGGAACAAAAAATTTAAAATATAAATTTACAAGAACAAAAATATATTTAAATCTTTTAAAAATAAATGAATGATTTTTTATGGCAAAAAATATGCTGTATTTGAATATTTTTGGATTTTTTATTAGTAAATATGTCTTGGGTTTAATATCACATGATAAACCTATAGAACCAAACGTCAAATTCAAATATTATCATAAGCACTTTTTGTGAATGTAAAAATGCATAGATGATATAAACAATATTTTTAATTTTTATGGATAAAAAAAATTATTAAGAAGAAAGACTACATCAAATATGATCAATTAAGTTTTTTCAATAAAAATTAATTATTAATAAAATTAGTAAATATTTTATACCAATAACACAATTAAAAATTAAAAAATAATCTTATTGTTCTATCAAATAATTAATGACCAACATCATAATTGATTGAATATATACCCACTGTTTATATGTGCGTTTCTTATTTCAATTTGATTATATATCCTATAAAGAAGAGAATTTACATCCACAAATACAAATGATGTTAACTAAACATTATAGTAAAAGAATCAAGAATACATTTCTTCAGAAATGTCAGATATATTTGATTTTTCGTTGAGATGTTTCAAACTTAATTAGTTTAATTTGTACTAAGTTTGATTATTCTCAAAAGTAAGTTTACAAATTTAAAAAATTTGTACTTAATTAGTTTAATTTTGTAGAAGCAAACTTGTTATATATGTTTTTGAAAAATTCAGATTGCAAACTGAAAAACCAAAACTTAGGTTTGCAAACATTAATCCAAATATACAAATCTCGGCATTCAAAAATATGTTTACAACAAACATAGACTTAATTGTACATGAATCAATATCACACGCGTAATTTGAACTGGTAACTAAGATATATATTGTCATCCATATATCATGCTCACTAGGTATATATCAAGCTAACTCTTATCTTATCTTTGTGCATGCATGCATTCATGTATGAACTTCACGACAAATTTGCTTCCAACTCGCCCATTTCATCCAGGCCGAGAGTTAGCTCTTTTTAAACCAAGGGGAACAAGAAAGCTTCACTACATAGAATTAGTGTTAAACTTTTATATACAATAAAGTGTTTGTAAATGAGAAATGAGAGACTTCTACTCTCAACGTGCATGAATGAAATTCCTCTGACTAAAAGATGTGCTTAATTAGGGCTTAAGTTTCATTTGCCTCATGTAGTCGTACATATTCCAAAAAATAGTTAGCAAGTAGTCTTCAAGAATAAAAAAGTCTCTAAAGTTATAAAAACTAAAAACTAAAGTTGGACACTCCAATTTCTGTCTTCACAGCAAACACAAAAATATTGGGCTTCACTGACAACTTGACAACTGGACATTATCAACCAGATAGCAGATTTTTTTCGTCAGCCAACTATCTGGAGTACGATGAGTAATTACAATGGGATTGTGAATAGTTAAAAGAAGAGAATTCTTGCAGGTCTATTAATTGTCATCAATTTTGTTAGAAACGATTAATCTTTTACGATATATATTTAGAAAATTAAATATTAAAAAAAACTAGGAAAAATAGAGTAAGATATTACTTAGACATATCTCTTTGTCAAAGAACATCCACTTTGTGTCGTTATCAACTTTCATTTTATATTTGTGTCTTTTGTTTGTTGGTAACCAATCCCGCGTTCACAAACTAAAATTAAATTAAATATATGTCACAAGGTAATAAACCATGTACCAAAACAAATCTTAATAGCAATTTAAACGAATAAATATAATCCCAAGGAATATTTGCATACGTGGATGTTTATAGCAAACTTAATGTATATTCATCCTAAGCTCCTAATAAAAAATTTCAAAATGGCCGGTTGGGACTGCTTTCGTGGTAGCCATGGCAACAACTTCAAACACACCAAGACAAATTCCTTTTGGATGTTGACTTCCAACTGACAAAGCTTTCATAGTTCATTCCCACTAATCCTTATAATAACACAAAATCTTCATCCTCTATATAAGTCAAACTAATGGTCGTATTTCTTTTCGAAAGTCGTTGTCCGAAGCTCGTGAGTTCTTGAACTTAGTGGACTCATATCTTCAAGGTAGCTAATCTTTGTCTCAATAATCACTTGGTGCTCTTGAAGATTGGCGATTCCTTGCTGAACAAAGTCTACAATACTTATCAAATCTATGCCACTGCCAACCAAGTTAGTGGTTTTCTTCACTTCTGAAGCTAAAGATTTTGAAACCTATCTTAGTGTCGTTTTTACTAACCAGCAATGATGTTTAGATGGGTTACAGAGCTCAGACGGAAGAGTGAAGAACGAGCTTTCCTCATCCCTCTCTGATGACTTGAAGCTTCAGAGTGTCACATTGGCTTTGTTCTTAAAGGGTTGGGTGCCTAAGATATATAAAAAAAAAAAAAAACATCATTGCCCCAAAATGGGAGGCATTTGAATTTAAAAAATGGTCACTTACCATTGATCATGTCCAACCAAGTGCGTGCTGTTTATGACTCTGCTAGACATCACAGGAGGAAACTACTTAAAACAGATGAAAGTGTTGTGTTAAGTGACATTGTGGTTGTTAGTCAGGATGAAAGTCGAAACTTCATCACTATCAACGGTGCAATTGATATTGCACCAAATAACACAATTGTTGATAATGGCTACTTCCTTATTTTTATCGTTAAGGGAGTGTATCAAGAATATGCATCCATTGCCAAAAACAAGAAGTATTTGATGCTAGTCGGACATGGAATCAGACAATCATCACAGGAAATCATAGTGTTGGTGGGGATAATTTTACAACATTTAACTCAACAAGCCCAATATTTCCTTGGCCCAATCTGTTCCTCAACCTTCAGCATATTCCTAGTATCTTTTCTGTTATATTTGTTGATTCTAGATAAGTATTAGCAGTATTTTGTTGCTTTTTTATTTATTTTCTTATTCCTTTTGTTGCTGATATTTTGTTGCTGAATAGGATCCTATGCTGTATATATATATTGCCTACAGTGGAATATAATAACACACAGAAAAACTTTTCTTCATTCTTTACAAGTTTTTTGTCCTTTTATGGTATCAAAGCTCCCAACTGGAGCTCTGCTGATATCCCTTTTTCTGCAACCATGACATAAACCTCTCATTCCTCTAGCGATAACTGCGTGAAAGATCCTCCTCCTTTTCATGACCCTACTCAAAATCCGTCTAGCCCTTTCTACATACACCCCGGTGAGAACCATTCTTCTGTCTTGGCCTCTCCTGTCCTCTCAGGTGGTAACTACCACTCTTGGTCTCGTTCCATTCGCATGGCATTCACCTCTAAAAACAAAATCGGGTTTCTCACTGGTGCTATTCCCACTCCAAAGTCTGATGATCCCAGCTATCCTTCATGGGAGCGTTGTAATACCTTGTTGATGTCTTGGCTCATAAATTTTGTCTCACCTTCGATCGCGCAAAGCATCATCTATCTGGACTATGCGATTGATGTCTGGAATGATTTACGAGAACGTTTTTCTCAAAGCGACCTTTTGCACATTGCAGAGCTTCAAGAGGAGATCTATGCCTTGAAGCAAGGCTCTCTCACTGTCATTGATTTCTTTACTACTCTGAAGGCCTCTTGGGAAGAACTTGACAATTTTCGTCCTTTTGCACCTTGTAGTTGTCAAGCCCGTTTTTACCATCAACAGGATTTTATCATCCGGTTTCTCAAAGGTCTTGATGACAGATTCCATGTTGTTCGTTCTCAAATCTTGTTAATGGATCCTCTACCATCTATTAACAAAGTCTTTTCCATGGTTATTCAGAATGAGCGACAACATATGGCTGCTGTTTCACCTCTTGACGAGCCCAATGCTTTTGCCAATCATGTTGATTCCAGTTTCTCTTCTTCCGCTATCGCCGCCAACACGCGTTCTTTTACTAGTAAGACTCGTAGTGGCGGAAATGGTGGACCAGGCGGAGGAGGTGGTGGACCAAATGGACCTAGCGGCAGAGGTGGTGGTAGCCAACAATCCAGATTTTCAAAAATGTGCTCCTATTGTAAGAGAGCAGGGCACACCGTTGATGTTTGCTACAGCAAACACGGTTATCCTCTTGGTCATCCTCGATACCCAGGCCGTCCACGCTTTTACAATCCACATGGTGGTTCTTCTTCTGGTAGTTCTTCATTCGTTAATCACACTGCTGCTCCCGATGCTTCAACTTCCTTGTCGCAACAAGTTGTGGAGCCACAGCATGGTTCAAGTCTCACTTTCACTCAGGCCCAATATCAGCTTTTGATGTCTTTACTCCAACAAGCCTCAGGTGGTACAAATAGTCATGAACCCCAATCTTCTACTCGGACCAACCTCATTGAGAAAGACCCAAATCATTTGTCTGGCCCTAGTGGTAACACGTCTTTTTCCTTTTGCAGTGTCACACCCCAAACTTCTCATATTCATTCCTTTACTTCTTTACATAATTCCTCATCTTGGATTGTTGATTCTGGAGCCACTGATCACATTAGTCGTTCTCTTAAAAACTTTCAAGTTTTTTCAAAAATAAAACCCATTAATATTTATTTGCCCAATGGATCCATAGTCACTTCACATTATGTTGGGACTGTTCATTTTGCTCCAGATTTTATTATCTATAATGTGCTTTATGTTCCTGAATTTAGTTTTAATCTTTTCTCTATTTCAAAGTTTCTTTCCAGTCTCAATTATATATTAACCTTCTCAGGTTCTTTATGCAAAATACAGGAAATGAGCACAATGAGGATGGTTGGTTTGGCTAAGTTACAACAAGGTCTCTACCACTTAGTTACTCAAGAAAATTCCAGCCTTAGTCCTTATGTCCCTTCTGTCAACCATCTTTCCACTATCAACAATAACAATATTTGGCATTTTCGTTTAGGACATTTGTCAGATAGAAGGCTTAATGTTCTACATGAACAGTTTCCTTTCATTTCAAAGCATATTAATGAATCATGTGACATTTGCCACTTAGCAAAACAAAAACAATTACCCTATTCTGTTAGTAATAGTAGAGCTTCAAAAATATTTGATCTCATTCATATGGATATTTGAGGTCCATTCTCTAAAGTTTATATTCATGGCCATAAGTATTTCCTTACAATAGTTGATGATTTTAGTATATTTACTTGGGTTGTTCTATTAAAAACAAAAGTTGAAGTCCAGATTAATATTCAAAACTTTATTGCCTTGGTTGAAACACAATTTGAATCTAAAATAAAAATTGTCTGTTCTGACAATGGTCCCGAATTTTTCTTAAAAAATTTTTATGCTTCAAAAGGAATTATTCATCAAACAAGTTGTCCTTACACACCTTAACAAAATGGTAGAGTTGAACGTAAACACCAACACATCCTTAATGTTGCTCGTGCTCTTATGTTTCAATTTGCCATTCCCAATGATTTTTGGTCATATGCCATTAAACATGTTGTTTTTCTCATAAACAGGGTCCCTTCACCTATTATAAAAAATAAAACACCTTTTGAATTATTGTTTAATCAACACCCTGATTTTTCTATGATCAAGGTTTTTGGGTCTCTTTGTTATGTTTCTACTCATCATCCTCGCAAAAAGTTTGATCCTCGATCTAGACGTGGTGTTTTTCTGGGTATTTCCAATGGCACAAAATGATATATTATTTTGGATTTAGATAACAAACAAATTCTTTCATCCAGAAATGTTATCTTTTATGAGTCCAGCTTCCCTTTCCAAAAGCACAATTCCATGCCCAAACCCAAGCCCAATTCCCTTCCTCCCCACACCAACCCCACCTTACCAACCTTACCCAACAACACTAACCCTTATACAAACCACATTTCTATTGATGATTTCCTTTATTCCCAATCTGTTCCTCAACATGAGTCATTCTCTTTGCCCGACTCATCCCCTCTTCCCGATTCATCCTCTCTTCCCTCACCTAACCCATCACCATCCTTACCTAGCCCGCCTGTGTCTTCCATTCCTCAACCTCGTCGCTCCATCCGCATCCCTCAACCATCCACTCGTCTTCGTGACTTTGTCTGCAGCACCTTTAGTACTTCGTCAAAATCATCATCCTCAACGTGTGCATATCCCATTCAAAAGGTTATTTCTTATTCTCAGTTATCTCCTTCTGATCACAAATTTATTATGTCCCTTTTTTCTGAAACTGAACCCTTCACCTACAAGGAGGCCATTCAAAACCCTTGTTGGATAGAGGCTATGAAAACTGAAATTGATGCTCTGAATTTAAATGAGACTTGGGACATTGTTGTTCCTCCTACTCATGTTCGACCCATAGGATGCAAATGGGTTTATAAGATCAAGCGTCGACCTGACGGCAGTATTGAACGCTACAAAGCACGCCTTGTTGCTAAAGGGTTTTCTCAAATTGAAGGAATTGATTATCTGGAAACCTTCTCCCCTGTAGCAAAGATGACTACCATTCGTGTTGTCCTGGCTTTAGCTTCAATTCATCGATGGCATCTGCAGCAATTAGATGTCACCAATGCCTTCTTGCATGGATACTTAACAGAAGATGTCTATATGTCCATCCCTCTAGGCATTCATGGCTATTCTAGTTCACATTGCTGCAAACTTCGCAAATCTCTCTATGGTCTCAAGCAAGCTAGTCGCCGTTGGTATGAGAAACTTTCTAATCTTCTTTTATCTTGTGGATATCAGCAGGCCCAGACAGATCATAGTCTTTTTTATCAAAAGCCATGGAACTGATTTTACAGCTTTGCTAGTGTATGTTGATGATTTAATTGTGGCTGGTAATTGTTTGCGTGAAATTGATACTGTTAAGCAGGTTTTAAATTCTAATTTCCATATTAAGGATTTAGGGCCTCTCAAATACTTCTTAGGACTGGAAGTTAATGAATCAGATGCTGGAATTTCTATTTGTCAACAAAAGTATTGCTTAGATTTATTATCTGATTCCGACATGTTGGGGTGCAAACCATCTACCACTCCAATGGATTGCTCACTTCGTCTTCATCAAGACTCCAGTGCACCCCTGACTGATCCTCTTTCTTACAAACGATTGGTTGGCCGTCTGTTATATCTTACAAGCACACGTCCAGACATCGCTTTTCCTGTTCAGCAACTTAGTCAATTCATGGCTAATACTACTCAAGTCCATTACCAGGCTGCCATGCGAATTCTTAAATATCTTAAAGGTTGCCCCAGCAAAGGTCTAATGTTTAGACGTGATTCTTCACCTCATGTCCTGGGTTTCAGCGATGCAGATTGGGCCACTTGTGTTGACTCTCGTCGATCCATCACAGGATATTGCATTTTTATTGGCAATTCTTTGGTTTCCTGGAAAACCAAGAAACAAAACACAGTGTCCAGATCCTCTTCTGAGGCCGAATATAGAGCACTTGCTTCCACCACTTGTGAGTTACAATGGCTCATTTATTTATTATCTTATCTGCGAATTTCCTGTCCAAAGCAACCTGTCCTGTATTGTGATAATCACAGCGCACTCCATATTGCTGCTAATCCTGTTTTTCATGAGCGCACCAAGCATCTAGATATTGATTGTCACATTGTTCGCGAAAAAGCTCAATCAGGCCTCATGCGACTACTACCAGTTTCTTCCTCCAACCAACTTGCTGATATGTTTACCAAAGCCCTTCCTCCTCGCCTATTCACCATCAACTTATCCAAGCTAGAGCTTCTTGACATTCACACACCTCCAACTTGTGGGGGGGTAAAACAGAACAAGCCCAATATTTCCTTGGCCCAATCTGTTCCTCAACCTTCAGCATATTCCTAGTATCTTTTCTGTTATATTTGTTGATTCTAGATAAGTATTAGCTGTATTTTGTTGCTTTTTTATTTATTTTCTTATTCCTTTCGTTGCTGATATTTTGTTGCTGAATAGGATCCTATGTTGTATATATATATTGCCTACAGTGGAATATAATAACACACAGAAAAACTTTTCTTCATTCTTTACAAGTTTTTTGTCCTTTTACACACACGCGTATGCACAATCACTCATATAATTTATGACTAATTGATGTCCTTATGGTGTATCAAACATAATCACAGATCTAATTAAAAATTTCAAGTTGTGGGAGTAATATAATGCACACATGTATGTGCACACACACGCAAACTCACATATACATTTTTACATAATTATTTAAATAGAATCAGTTCTACTTTTGGCCATCCTATTATTGTTAAAATTTAATTTTTCCATGAAAGGATCCATCCTTGATCAAACATTTGGCGAATTTGATGCATTCCAAGAGGGACAAGCTTGAGTCCCACTCACTCCATCTTAAACCTTTTTTAGTTGTATCACATATGTATAAACCATGATACAATATTTTTTTATCATTTAAAATATTTTAAAATTTAATTTTAGTTGTTATAAAAAAACTTAAGGTTTTTAGTCCTTACATCTACTAAAAGCAATGTGGTTTTAGTCTTTTATCCCAATATATAGCCTTTTAATTAAAATGTCAAGACTAAAAATGTATTAAATTTATATAAGTGTTAAAACAAATAAGTGGAACGAATATGTACACTTTCTACCGTTGCAATTTTGAAGGTTATCAATATACGTTGTATACACATTCTTTGAGGCAGTTTTATCGAGAAAGTAATATATATGACAGTTGACTACATATTTGGTAATGTTGTTGTTGTTCTACAAAATTGTAATATCTATTATCGTCTTCCTCTCGGTGGATAATTCAATACGATCACAGCTCAAGGTCGAACTGACCCAAATCAAAACACAAGCACTTTCATACAAAATGCGACTATTAAAGTCACTGAGTTTTGAGTATGCAAATGTTGATAATACGTACCGAAAAGACCAAGTAGAAATGTTATCTGAACTCTAGTATGTGAATGAAACAAGAAGAATATGAGTGTTTTATAATATAGGTTTGGTTGTTAACAAGGTATTCTTGGTGACTAAGGTGGAGAGAATGTAGATAACATCTAAATAAAAAAGCTGAAATTATTTGAAGATTTTCATGTGAAATTTAAAAAATATTTTTAAATTAGTAAATAAATTTGTGGTTGATTTTGTAGTTGACTACATATTTGGTAATGCTGTCGTTGTTCCACAAAATTGTACACCTATTATCGTCTCCCTCTTAGTGGATAATTTCAACACGATCACAACTCAAGGTTGAATATGAGTGTTTTATAATATAGGTTTGGTTGTTAACAAAGTGTTCTTGGTGACTAAGGTGGAGATAATGTAGATAACATCTAAATAAAAAATCAGAAATTATTTGAAGATTTTCATGTGGAATTTAAAAAATATTTTTAAATTAGTAAATAAATTTGTAAGAATTACTTTTGTTTTTATGTAAATATTTTTTAAGGAATAATGAGAAACTAATAGATGAATTTGTAGGAAAAACTGTCGAAAAACAAATATTTGTGAGTTTTAAAAAATATTTAAAAATTACCTATAGATTCATATCAAGAGAATTCATAAAAAAAAAAGTAAAAGTTTCTAGCAAAATTCTCTGTGAATTAAGATCTACGTGAAAAAATAAATCATTCAATAGATTGGTACGTAACAAATTTGACTCAAAATACTTGCAAAAAATATTCACAGTAAAATTCGCAAGAAATTCTGAAATTTCTAGTAATGACAACAATATTAAAAGATACAAACAGTAATTTAATGTTCATTACCTATATATTTTCAATACTACACCCTCCCAAATTTTAATGGACATCGAACTCACATTGGGCCTAGAATCACATTGGAGCTAAGGACTATTCAACTAGAATTAGGAAATTGCTATTATCATCTCCAATTTTATTATTTTACTATTTCCACTCCCTATCATTTTTTAAAAATGTAGGAAAAGACCTAGCTGCCCTTTAGCCATTTCCTTAGATCCCCTTCTGCTTCTCTCATCACATTTTTCCTTTCCCTAATTACATTTGCACCGCACCCCACCGGCCCATCCTTGTTTTTCCTTTTTTTTATTCTTATGCCACACACTTTTTTTTTTTTAGGTTCAACGTAATCATAATTCTTTTATATATCTAAACGCAAATACAGAACAGAATTACGATATTTTGGTTTTGATACACAATTGCCTAATTTCAATATTAAAGCAAGATGTACGTTATGAGTCATGCAACGAGTTAGGCATCATTGACTAAAAGTGCATAATTCCAAATGCCTTGTTACCAAAAGATAGGCAAGTCTTTACCAAACGCTTTATTTTCCGTTGTGACTGCCTTCCGTCTTTTTCCATTTTATGTTTGAATGCTATAATGTTTAAAATTGTTTAAATGAACTTTTCAGTGTGATTAATCACAATGAGCAGGGGCGGACGTACGTATTGAGCAAGGGGGACCTTTGGCCCTTGATTTTTTCAGTAATTTATTTTTTAATATATATAATATAATATTTTAATATTAAATCAATTATTTTATTTGAAGATTTTTACTATATAAATAATAGTATTAATTATCTATTATAAAATATTTTATTCCTTTGTTATAGTATCGATTACAAAAATAATGACATTTTTCCTCTCTTTTCAGACAAATATTTTATTTTTTTATAATATTATTTTTCTTTTTATAGTTTTCATAATTCAAATAATTACATTTGTTTCTTTTTTAAAACAAAATATTTGATGTTATTTATTTTCTTTTTTAATATCTTTTCCTTAATGTATTATTGTTATTTTAAAGTTATAAATATTTACACTGGATATAATTGATTTGAGAAATTAAACGTTATTTATAATTAATATTTTTCTATGAGATAAACTTACACTTTATAAAAAAAATTGATAATTAACTAGAATTTTGAGACATACTAATAACTATTATTCTTTTTTATTACTATTATTTATATGTATGCTTTAATTTATTTCGTTTATATATTTTTTATTATTCTTATTATGGATAGATTCCAATCTATTTTTGGCTTTAAAATATATGAGTCTAACTTTGAATTTATGAATTTAAACATCATTAGATAAACTTTGAAAAAATAAAACCAAACATTATTTGGAGGGAAGACTCCACTAAAAATGACTAATTAAGTTCTTTGACAAATAGTATTTATCAATAAAATTGATAAATATTTCATACTAATAGCATGATATAATAAAAAAAAAATAAGTTGTACAAGATATTCGTCAAAATTGATTTTAATATATTTTGAATTTTTTCTTATATAATATAAAATTTTGTTGTAAAAATTATATTTGGTCCCCAAATTTTCATTTGGGGCTCTGCCCCCGACAATCATTTCCATTAAAGTTATTATAATGATTTTTTATGTTCAAACTTATGGTATAAATATTCATTCAATAAGAATTTTTAGAATAAATTTTTAATTAAATTGTTTGATCATACATAATGATTATGTTTGGATAAAAATAAGAAAATAGAAAGAAAAAAATATATGATGATAAATTTTATTTAATTGAAACAATAGGAAAAAAGAGAAAAAATATTTTTAAAAACATTTTCTCGAACTTTGTTTTCTCTTCTCCGAGGTAAATATTGAGTGAGTTAGACTTAAAAACTTTAAAATAAATATCTTTCTTATAAGTATTTTTTTAAGAAGTAAATAATATTTATTTATTAAAATAAACAAAAAATTACATTTTTTTACATATAAATATTTTTTAAAAAAACATACTAAAAAATAAAAAAAATTATTTATTTTATTAAAATAAGTATTTTTTTAACAAATAAGTTTAAACAAATCTACTGAATATTGTTAAAAAGAACGTAAATTTCCGATGATTATTTTATAAAGTGTGCGTTCCATCGAATCCATCCATTGACCTTGTCAAATGTCACATATAAAAGTCAGCATTATTTTTGTATAACATGGTAGACTCCTTCTGTATTTGGCAAAAACTAATTGGATTTGTGGGAGATTAGGTTGAAGACAACTCCGTTTGACAAAGGAAAAGGTTTTTTTTATTAAAGAATAGATAAGTGAGTAAAGATGGAGACATAGAAATAGTATATCACAAATATATTCATAATTGTGCAAATGTACTTGCCAAGCATAATCCTTTTCTCATTACAATTTGCAAAGACTGGTCCATGGTTTGCATTGCAGTTTCACTTAGCAGCCACTACTACGCCAACAATATACTACTACACACATGTAAAACGTAAACCCATTACAGAATATTTTTCAATTAAAAGAACCTCTCCATTTCCACTATAAATTGCAAGTGATGCAACCCAATTTCCATCATACTCATAAGCTCTTCCAATCTAATAGTAATAAACTGTGGCTCTATATCAAGTCCCAATGGCCAAGAACACGTTAACCTTTATCATCTTCCTACCCTCATTGTTAGCTTTCGCTGACATCACTCCCAACACTTCAGTTTCTCCCGGAACCATATGCAAATCCACCCCAGACCCTTCTTATTGCAACTCCGTGCTCCCTCCCCAAAACGGCAACGTTTACGAATATGGCCGGTTCTCGGTCAGAAAGTCCCTTTCACAAGCCACCAAGTTCTTGAACTTAGTTAACAGATACCTCCAACGCCGTTCTTCTCTTTCCACCCCCGCAATCCACGCGCTCGAAGATTGCCAAACCCTCGCCGAACTCAACATAGACTTTCTCTCCAGTTCCTTAAAAACGGTGAACAGAACAACCAAATTTTTACCCACTTCACAAGCTGACGACATTCAAACTCTTTTAAGTGCCATTCTAACAAACCAACAAACATGCTTGGAAGGCCTTCAAGCCACCGCCTCCGCTTGGCGCGTGAAGAACGGACTCTCCGTTCCACTCTCCAACGACACTAAGCTAAACAGTGTCTCTCTGGCACTCTTCACAAAGGGGTGGATCCCAGAAAATGCTAATGTCACCGCGTTTCAGCCAAGCGCCAAACAGCGCGGGTTTCGAAACGGGCGTTTGCCGCTCAAGATGTCGAGCAGAACGCGCGCGATCTACGAGTCGGTGACTCGGAGAAAGCTCCTGCAGGCGACGGTGGGTGACGAGGTTCAGGTGAAAGACATTGTGACGGTGAGCAAAGATGGAAGCGGGAACTTCACCACCATCAGCGACGCCGTGGCCGCGGCGCCGAACAAGACTTCATCCACAGCGGGGTACTTCCTGATCTATGTGACCACCGGTGTTTACGAGGAAAATGTTTCTATTGATAAGAAAAAGACTTACCTGATGATGGTGGGAGATGGCATCAACAAGACAATTATTACTGGAAATCGCAGTGTTGTTGATGGCTGGACAACCTTCAAGTCAGCGACATTTGGTACGTACTACTAGTACATAATCAGCATAAAAAGTAGTGTATTCTTACTAGAACCAGTACATCTCTTTACCAAGAAAACATATAAAACAAGTTAACAAAGAAGAAAAATTATAGATGAAAGCCAATACGTGAATAGCCACCTAGTGATAGAAAAAGATAAAAGGAAAAATTATAAGTTTTAACAGGTAGAACAGTGAATAATACACCATCAATTATTTTCATTTTTTTTTTATTTTTCTTTCTACAACTCTATTATACTTATTTTAATTTTATGGTATCTCTAGATTCACTCAACATTTTTTTTATAAATAATATGATTGTTTTTTTTTAAATTATAAGTAGTATAATTTGACATAAACAAAAATAAAAATAAAAGATGTATAAAAAAATATAGGTATTCATATATCATTACACTAAAAAGAATTACTATTATTCTTGCATTATCTTTAATAATAAAATTAAAATAAATACTATTATATTTTAAAATTGATAATATTGTCTCTGCTGAATGCTAATATTATGAATATAAAACTATATATTTGTTTACCCTTTTTAGCTTAAAAGGTTAAAGAGAATGTCTATTTTCATTCGTGTTTTGATATTGAAGATAAATTTAAAAATGTAATAAAAAGTGGCTTCATAATAACGTTACTGTTGCTGTAACTTTTTTGACATCACTTTTTCCAAAATACAGATTGAAAATAAATTATAAAAATGCAGTAACTTATAGTTTACGAAAAAACATTATGATCAACGACGTACAATCTTTTAGTTGGAAAAAAAAAACATTATGATTAGCCATTATGAATTTATGACTGACTAGTATGATGTTATGATACTATGCATGTTGCAGCGGTGGTTGGAGAGGGATTCGTGGGTGTGAATATGACCATCCGCAACACCGCCGGAGCAGAGAAGCACCAAGCTGTAGCACTCCGCAACGGGGCAGACTTGTCCACGTTTTACAGCTGCAGCTTCGAAGGGTACCAAGACACACTGTACACTCATTCCCTGCGACAATTCTACAGAGAATGCGACATCTACGGAACCGTCGATTTCATATTCGGAAACGCCGCGGTAGTGTTCCAAAACTGCAACCTCTATCCTCGTCTCCCAATGAGTGGCCAATTCAACGCCATCACCGCACAAGGCCGAACCGACCCTAACCAAAACACCGGAACTTCAATCCAGAACTGCACGATTCGACCAGCCGATGATTTGGCTGCGAACATCGATGCCGCTGAAACTTATCTGGGAAGGCCTTGGAAAAATTACTCCAGGACAGTTTACATGCAGAGCTTTATGGACACTGTCATCAATTCTGCTGGGTGGCGCGAATGGGACGGTGATTTTGCTTTGAGCACTCTTTACTATGCAGAGTTTAACAACACTGGACCTGGATCTACCACTGCCAATAGAGTCACGTGGCCGGGTTACCACGTCATTAATGCCACTGATGCTGCTAATTTTACCGTCGCTAACTTCTTGCTTGGAGATAACTGGCTGCCCCAGACCGGAGTGGCTTACGATATTAACTTGATATAGATGCATTAACCCACTCATTCATCACTATTTTCTTATTTTAAGTTGTAATTTCCTCTATCATATTCTTTTTTCTTATTGGTAAATTAAGCAGGCGAAACCTAAATTGTTTCCATTTAAGTAAATACTATTACATATTAAATATGACTTGTAAGTTGTAACAAAAATATTATATGTCTTCAACATGAATTTTTATTCTTGATAATACTATATGATATGATTTGTTTCGGCCCAATACTAGACTCTCCTTAGAACATATATCCACGAACAAATTTGCTGGCCCAGAAATTACAAGACTCGATCAGTCACTCCCAACAACATACAGTGATCAATTAGTCAACGCTGTCCATTTTTTGTTAATTTGGTATACCCCCAAATTCTTAATATTCCCTTCTTAATTATTTTTTTCCTTTCAAAAAGTTGCCTCTCTCACAAATCTCTATGACCATCGCACCCAACCATCCAACACCACCCGTCACGCCAAAACACCACAACTGCAACCACCGCGCTGCCACCCAACAAAAAAAAAAAACGCTTGATTCAATATCAAGCACACGGAAATTAAGCACCACCCTTGCTCAAACAAAGTTATACAAGACTAGTAAAATAAAGGAACACTCTAAATTTTTTTCACACCCTACACAACTTAAACTTAGGAGAAAAGTGAGAAATAGGGAGGGAGGGAGAGAGAGAGAAATGTATCATAGGTAATATATATAATATGCGAAAAGTTGAAAAATAGATATATGTAAGGTTTGTTTAAAAGACAACTACTAGCTAGTAACGTATTCTTAACATACTCTTTCAAATGTTCTTTACTATTTAGCTAAAATTTATTGAGTCAAGGACTTATGAGTAAGACATGTATTATTGAATAAAAAATAAATCTCAAATCAATAAAAAAAATTGTGTTGAAAATTTGTATTAAAATTTATGATACTAACATTTCAAAAGTGCAAGGATTTAAGAAAATAAAGTTATAAAACAAAGGAGAGTGTTAACAATTTGTCCTTAAAACATTTCTTAAGCAATTAATTTCTTTTATATAAATTTAAAAATTGTATGTTAAATTACTTTATAAGTCCCCCTGAACTATTTGCAAACTTTTAAATAAGTCCCTAAATTTTTTTCCTTTTGATTGGGTCCCTAAACTAAAAAAGTAGAACCCTAGGGTTTTTTTTTCTGCTTAAAATCACCACAAAGCGACAATTCGTGGTGGTTTTAGAAACCTGAGAGTCAATTAAGAAAATTGCATGATCAAGGACCTAATTAATTTTTTAAAAAAAATTACATGATCAAGACCTAATTAAAAAGAAAAATATTTTAAAGCCTTATTTGAAAAATCTCAAATATAATAGTTCAATACCTATAAAATAATTTTAAAAAATAGTATTAACAATGTACCCTCACTATGAATTTAAATAAAAAGAAAACAAATTATCTAATAAATCTTTGACCAAGTATCTCTTTTTTTATCCTGTGTCAAAGATCACCGATATCTCCAATCCATTGGTCACTTGATTAGAGAATAATTTTACTCGCATTTAGTGATTGTTGCTGGCTTAATAATTTTTTTACACACAATTCAAATTGAACACAAATTCTCGTACTAAATAAATTACCATTTATCCAAATTAAGGGTGTGGTGTGTTTTTTAGGTTACAAAAATAGACTAAGATTTATCCAAAAAAAAACTACAACTTCTATAATTTATTTTAACATATCTTTAAAAATCAACATTTTAATGTTACTTATTAAAATAAGTTCTTTTAGATTATGTTTGACAAAATTAATTAAAAATTAATTAAAAATTGAAAAGATATATAAAATCTAAAAATGAACTGATAACTAAAAGTCTTTAACTCTGTAAGCATAAGTAAAGTCCGCATGTATCTGGATCTGAAAAAAAATCTGATTGTCTATAAAGTCCGCATGTATCTGGATCTTAAAAAAAATCTGATTGTCTTTGGCCCGTAAATCATTCCATTATTTACTTAATATATATTTTTAACTTCTTTTACATAAAAATAAAAGTAAATCTTCAGGCTATACGTAAAAAACTCTTAACTTTTAGTATTTTAAGTTTTAATGTGAGAGATAATGAAGTCAGGTAACTTCCCCTTCACGCCTCATTCACAAAAACAGCTGCTCCAGCCTCCAGAAACAATTATATTAGATTATTGCGTTTATACTTTGTCTATTGTATATTAGGCAGAGGTACTATTACATACTACATCTATTAGTTAGCTATTATATTACGTGTATACTTTGTTATACTTTGTCTATTATATATTTAGCTAGCTAATGAATATTATCTAGATCAGTTTATTATTATGTCTTTTAACTTCTTATTCTTACATTTTATGCTATTCTTCTTTTTAAATTGTTGTCTTTGGACTACTATATATAATTCTTACTTTATCTTGATTGATTAGATGAATTCTTTTAATATTACGTTATGTTTGTGTTTGAAAAAAAAATGCAATTTAATTATTAAAATATGACAACTTAAAGAATTCTTTTTTCATTCTTTACAAAAAAAAAAAAAAGAAGCCAATAATTTCGATCCATTTGGTTCAGAGTTAATAATAAGTTAACCCCTTTCCTTCATTCTAAATTTGAGAATGATATTACGAAGACATCCACTATAAAAAGAAATTGTGGAAGTGTTTTATCAAAATAATAATCAATAAATATCACTATCTTGATGGTTAAAAATATTTTTTTTTGTTTGTATGTGCTTCCTTTGCATTAAAATAAAAAATAATTAGTTATTATTAATTGTTTTACTTATCATGCAATAATTTTTTGCTCCCTCTTTTTTTTTTTTTTATCTTGTACCAAGTTCACTAGTGTTTCCCTAATCACAAGGTCAGAGACTATTCTTGGGATATGTAATTGTTGTTGGTCCAATTTTTTTTACAAACAATAAAAAACACAAACACTAATTATTCTACTAAACTAAATTGAATGTTCTCCACACATCAATACAACTAAACATTGAGACCTTACACAATTCATCAACCGTGTGCGTTATATTTTTGCTCCATCTAATAATTATTTTTGGGTGCTTCCTTGATTATACATATTTTTTTTCTTTTTTTATCTCTCTCACTAAGAGTTAAATAACAGTTTAGGATTCTAAAGATCGTTTTTAATATCATAATTGTACAACCTCTTAAAAAAAAAATATCATGACTGTACAAATGCACTTGAGAAGGATTATTCTTTTCCCACTTTACATTTTGCAAAGACTAGTCTATGGTTTGCAACTTTGCAATGCGATTTCACTCAAAAAGCATCCGATAATTCCAACAATACTGCATGTTTAGATTAAAGTTATTAGAGTTTAAAAGTTTTTTTTTTTTTAAATTTAGAAGAGAGAAAAAATACTATATTCATTTAGTGCATTAGAATTTGCTACTGTGTATTAAAATTTATAAAAAAATACTTTAATTTCAAAACTTTAATTCAATACTACGAACATGTAAAACGTAAATGAATTGCTGTTTGTGTTGTTCTCCGTTCAAAATCAATAATCTAGGTGATAAAAGTTTGCATTAAAAGATTAGGTGGATTTTTTATGTAAACTTGAATCCTAAAGGATGAACAGTAGAGACTACAGACGGTATCTTAACTTGTAGGTAGGTTTTATCCTTAAAAAATGTCTCCATTTCGTCTATAAATTGCAAGTGATGGAACTCAATTTCCATGAAACACACTCATGAGCTAGGTCTTGCAATCTAACGAATTCTTGCTCTATCAAGTCCTCCCAATGGCAAACAAGTTACGCAATTCCCTCCCAAAAATATCAACCTTTCTCCTCCTCCTCCTCCTCCCCTCATTATTGGCTTTGGCGCAAGACATCCCTCCCACCACCTCCGTCCCCCGGAACGCCATATGTAGATTGACCCGCGACCGATCCTTCTGCAACTCCGTCCTCCCTCCCCAAAACGGCAACGTCTACTTCTTCGGCCACGTCTCCTTCATAAGATCCCTTTCACAAGCCGTCATTTCCTTGAACTTAGTCAACACATACCTCCGACGCCGTCCCTTTCTTCCCGACTACACTATCCACGCCCTCAAAGATTGCGGAACCCTCTCCGAACTCAATCTAGATTTACTCTCCAGTTCCTTCAAAACGGTTAACCGAACCGACACCTTTCTACCCGATTTACAAGCTGATGACATCCAAACCTTTCTCAGTGCCATTCTAACCAACCAACAAACCTGCTTGGAAGGCCTTCAATCCTACGAGTCCGCTTCCAGCGTCGGAAACGAACTCACCGCTCCGCTCATCAACGACGCCAGACTCTACAGTGTCTCTCTCGCACTCTTCACACAGGGCTGGGTTCCCAGAAACAGAAGACCACAATCGGTCTACCAGACGGTGGTCAGCCGGAGAAAGCTCCTTCAGGCGACGCTGCCTGACGGGGTTAAGGTGAGTGCCAGGGTCAGAGTGAGCAAAGATGGAAGCGGGAACTTCATCACCATCAACGCTGCCATTGCCGCCGCGCCGAGCGGAGCTTCTTCCACGGCTGGGTACTTCCTCATCCATGTGACCGAGGGTGTTTACGAGGAATATGTGTCTATTAGTAAGACAAAGACGTACTTGATGATGGTTGGAGATGGCATCAACAAGACAGTTATTACTGGGAGTCGCAGTGTTGATGATGGCTGGACAACCTTTCAGTCAGCGACATTTGGTAAGTAACTAGTAATAATAATCAGCATAAAAAGTGTAGACGTTTAGTATATTGGTAGAAACTAATTCATTGGACAAAATAATTAATAGGTTAAAATTAAGATTTAATTGTTAAAATAGTGTTCGAGTTAAAATACCGATATATTTTTTAGTTTCTTTTTAGGTGTTGCGTAAGGATTTGGGTTGTTTATTAAACTTTTTCATAAATGTTTATGTTTTGCATCAACATATAATTTTTTAGAAAAAAATATATTTTGACATCCAAATGCTAGTAGATACTTAGTGAAAGCTAAGAAAAAAAAAATATAAATATAATATGTGATATGATGTAATAGGAAAAAAGAAATATATAGAAAAAGAATTATTAGTGGATATTGTTTAAAATATTGAAATATCAAAACATCACCATTCAATTTTTTTAAATCTCAATGTATTT
>PYAF01004825.1:253875-269365 GCA_007407185.1 Glycine tomentella | reverse complement strand
TTTAAAAAAATTCTTTAGTCATTTAAAGAATTATTTTTTCATTTCTTTTTCACAAATATAGTTAAACAATGATATTACATTTTTAACGTATGAATATAAATGACTGTAAAAAAACGTATGAATATATATTCTTTTATAGATGACAATATTTTCACTTTTTTGAATATTTCTAATAATATTTATATTTATATAAATATATTTTTTACTATAAAATAGAAAGTAAAATTATTAAGAGTCTATATATTTTGAAATCCAAAATTGTTAACATTGGAACAACAATTATATTTTCTCTTCATATATTTTTCTCTTCCTATCACCCCATATCATCAATCAAATAAATCATTTATTTATAATATCTTTCTTTTTCTCTCAAGTTGGGTGTCTAAGAAATATTTTTTAATTATTATTTTGATCTCTCTATTTATTTAATGAGTAATGATATATAGACACTCATATTTTTTAAAACCTAATAAACACTTGTCATTTTTTTTATCTCTGTCAAATCATATTACCTATAAAACTTATATTTTTCTTTCACTTTTAGCTCTCACTAAGCGTGTATTGGCATATTGAATTTTCATGAATAGTTTTTCTTATTTAATTTATTTAATTTGGTCCTCATTATTTTTTAGGCAATTTGGTCCTTGATCTGTTTATATAAAAATTCAAATTGATTTTTTAATTTTTAAAACGGATGCAATGTTGCCTGAAAAAAAAATAACAATTTT
Organism: Glycine tomentella; assembly: GCA_007407185.1. NCBI lineage: Eukaryota > Viridiplantae > Streptophyta > Magnoliopsida > Fabales > Fabaceae > Glycine > Glycine tomentella. The sequence goes on along the minus strand of PYAF01004825.1, from coordinate 268,637 downwards.
TAATCATTAGCTATTATGAGTTTATGACTTACATATTAGGATGATGTTTGTTGTGATATTATGCATGTTTTGCAGCGGTGGTTGGGGCAGGTTTCGTGGGTATGAATATGACAATCCGCAACACTGCCGGGGCTGCAAAGCACCAAGCGGTAGCACTTCGCAACGGCGCAGATTTGTCCACCTTTTACGGGTGCAGCTTCGAGGGGTACCAAGACACATTGTACACCCATTCCCTGCGGCAATTCTACAGAGAATGCAACATCTACGGCACCGTCGATTTCATCTTCGGAAACGCCGCGGTAGTGTTCCAAAAATGCAACATCTATCCTCGTCTCCCATTGAGTGGCCAATTCAACGCGATCACCGCACAAGGCCGAATCGACCCAAATCAAAACACCGGCACTTCGATCCAACAATGCAGTATTCAACCAGCCGCTGATTTGGCTGCGAACATCAACGCAGCTAACACTTATCTGGGAAGACCCTGGAAAGAGTTCTCCAGGACGGTTTTCATGCAGAGCTTCATCGACAGTGTGGTCGATCCTGCTGGCTGGCATGAATGGAACGCTAATTTTGCTTTGAGCACTCTTTACTATGCGGAGTTTGACAACACTGGACCTGGATCTTCCACTGCCAGTAGAGTCACGTGGCCGGGTTACCACGTCATTGATGCCAACGATGCTGCTAATTTTACCGTCGATCGCTTCTTGATTGGAAATGACTGGTTGCTCCAGACTGGAGTGGCTTATGACAGTAACTTGATATAGCTGCATTATTTCACTCAGCCACGTTGTTACCATTTTTCTCATTCATAAAAAAAAGAGGCTATATCCAGTATCCCTGTAATAGTGCAATGTAGTAAAAACCTACATTATTTGAATTAGTTTAATATTAATATGCAAAGCAAATATTACATCTTAAATTATGTTTTGTAACAACAACAACAAAAATTATGGCTCCCACATAAATTTTTATTCTTGCAAATAGATGATATGTTTTGTGAAGGCTTCTTACATGCACAACTTAAATATATCTTGTATTATGTTAAAACTAATATAGACCATTAGATCTGGTATTGTTAGATTGAGTGGCTGAGACTAATTTTTATTAAGTGAAGTGTTTTTTTTTTTTTAATGAACCGGGTTGAAGATGGTAAACAATAGCATCTTTAATGCTAATATCTAATATTGAGATCTTAGGGAGAGAGAAAGAGAGAGAAAATTTATTCTTTTTTGAACAATATGCAGATCTTCAGGGATCTTGTACAAGTACTCATTCTCTATGTTTGAGATCTCTTCACTTTTTTTATTGGGAGATCTAGTAAAGATCATATCTTGAACTCAAGATGTTTGCTTAAGATCTAGTACTAAAGATGTTCTTTTGCGAATAAGAATTAGACCTTTCTCCTTTTCAAGTATCGATTGTAAACAGCAACTCGTCGGAGGTGTGCTTCCTAGTTTCGATTCTTTCATCGTAAGATGAGAGGCTCACCGCTCAAAAGAGCCTTGGGCAATTAACGTTCATCGGCTCCTTGAACTTGTCCCGTACAATAATGTGTTGAACCACTTCAACAAGTCTGCGTGTAAGATATCTTGCATCTGATGTTCGTACAATAGTATCTACAACCCCTTTACGCTGCTATAGGGTTTTCGTTTCCCGTTTCGAATATGCTCTAGTGTTCCTGGAGGTGTGCTTTCCCAATCTGATTCTTCTCTCTACCACTCTACTCTACGGACACCCTCTCTGCAATGACACTCTCTCTCACTCTACGAACACGATTGAAACTGTCTTTCGCTCTTCATCGTTCGTTCTCTCTCGTCACACTTTAATGTCTCGACTCAATGCTTGGTTCCACTTTCTCTGTTCGTCACAGTCATTGTCCGCTCTCTCGTTGGTAGGTTCGTCTTTCTCTCTATTGCCTTTGTGTATTTCTTCTCTCAGATTAGGATTTTTAAAACAAATTGTGTTTCGTTTTCTCTTTGATTATTGTTTCAATTTTGTTGGGTGTGAATTTGGATAGGTTTGGGGTTGAACTAGGTGGTAAGCACCATGTGTTTGTGAATATGCATGAAAGAGTAAAAGAGAATTAGTTGATAGGTTGGTGGTGTAGTGAACATGCCACGGTTCTTTCAAGTCAGTACCATTCATATGAATTAAAGAGATGGAGTTGGATTTGGAATGGTTCGGTTCAGTGGATTTTGCTTGTGGAATGAAGAAAATCTGGGGTTGAATTTCCAGCTCCAATTTGTTATGTTAATTTATTTGTGTTTTTCATGCTTCAGTAGGGAGACTTTCCAGATCAAAACAGTTGCCTCAAAAAGAAATACAGGCATCAGAATATAAAGATGGAATTTTGGGGAATAAATATCAAAATACAGTTGCCTCAACTTTAAGTATGCCATCGAAAAAATGTAAGGTATTCACTCATCATACACAGGCAGAAATTCCAAATTTTGAAAAGGAAAATCCTAAACATGTTACTGTGAAAGGAGATAGTGTAGCCTTGGTGGATGATTCCTCAAACACAGCATTTGAAGCTGATAACAATCAGAATTCTACAAATTTTTTAAAACCAGTATGTGAGGTAAATGTCATCTTGTATTGATGATTATATTAATTCAAGGTTACTATGTAGTATTCGTAACCTATTTTTCCTTAAATTGTTTTTCAGTTTTAGTTAGATCCAATAGATTTTGAGGGGGGCTTAGTGTAACACCCCGTGTGTACTCGACGTATTAACATTATTACAATATCAGAGTAACGCAGCAAGCATGGAAAATAAACAATAAGGAAGCCTTAATCCAAAATAAATACACATTATATACATATATGGTGAATATTTGTTATTTACATAGTACATAGTTCTCAACTACACAGACATCCCTTAGATTTCCAAAAATACAGACAAAATAATCAAAATGTGAGCTAACAAGCTCAACCTTCTAAACCTAGGGTAATCTATCACGTTATCTCAGCTCAGGCCTCTTGCCTTGGGATCTTTCAGCGACCTCTGTCTCAGTTCCTGCAACATGAGCCCCAAACAGGAGTGAGATAATCATCCCAGTAAACTCAGGATTCTCAGAGATTTCCCTCCCCCCTGGTTCACTTCCCAGTATATCAATATATATATATATAGCATAATAGAACAGAAATCACATCAAGTAATCCTTTATCATATAAACAGCCTTCACGGCTCACAAGAACCTGCTGCATACATATAGCATCACAGTGCAAACATATATAACCAACATACATTGCCTGAGAGAGATCATTCACTGAAGGGCACATTCTCTCAGGACTTTTACCTGAGTACATGAATAGGATCATCTGCTGAAAGGCACATCTATTCAGGACTCGCTCAATCCATGCCTGAGGAAGATCATCCACTTAAGGGCACATTCCCTCAGGACTTGCCGCCCAATACCTGAATAGGATCATCTACTTAAAGGCACATCTACTCAGGGTTTACATGGACGCCTATGGATTATCCCAAGGGAGATCATCCACTTAAGGGCACATTCCCAAAGGTCCATAGTTCCCTATTCTACTGGCCAGTAAATTTCATGCAATCAAACCACACAGCAACATCACAATCAACACAACATACACTATCTCAGTGTAAACAATTCAAGCATACCCTATCTTAGGGTTTAGCTAGCATTCAGTTGCCAGCATGCCATCGAGACATTTTATCAACATCAGACACATATCTCAATATCATGGAATCATACAATAATCAACAGACAAGATATATCAAGCAATCACCCAATTTGGGTGTAATGAAACACAAGCAGGGGAGACATTCCCCAAGAACACTGAGCTTACCTGGTCTCAGTTCAGAATCAGCTCTCCTAGTCTTGTGGCGATCTCTACCAGCGATATGTGTTTCACGCCCTACAATAGGCATGAATCAAAGCATCAGTAACGGTGTTCAACCGTTCATATGAAAGGAAATGTTTTTCCTTTCTCTATTAGTTCATGTCGTCTAACTTAAGGTTCATCTTAACTCAACTTCCACTAGGCCATTCATCGACCCTTAATGGTCTGCCTCAGTCTGACTAAGGCCTTAGAGTCTCTTCAAGACTCTGTACAAACCAATTCAAAGCTTTACTAATACCAAGAACCAACAATTATCCAACTCAGCCAAACCAGATATATCAACATGTTTTCACCGTTCATTTGGCCTTATGAACATCTTTTGTAAAGGTTCTTAAGTTAATACAGGCCATAGTACCTCTCATTCACACACACTTCTTCCTTCCCAGAGCCAAACTCAAACTTCATCACAATTCCAGTTTCAAGGTTCCATATCTCTCAGAACAACCTCCTGATTATTCTTTTTTAAAGAACCTAAGCCTAATTCCAGCCCTATAGTCAATTGGTTACTATTTACCCACTCTCCCTTTCCACAAATTAAACGGTTAAAACGTAAGTTTCTTAACTCAGATCAGTCGAGGAAGGCTGGAGAATCCTTTCTCCTAGCTCTGGCTTTCTTGAATAGCCTCCTTTTCCTTTCCAAAGCTTAGCTCTCTCTCAAGAACTCAAGGAATGGGGTTCTCTCAAGGGTTAGGCTGAAATTTGGCTTCTATTTGGTTCCAATCAAGGTTATAGGTGATTAGGAGGTGTTTATAAGGTTTATGATGAAGGTTTGAAGCTTCTAAGGTGCATTAATGGCGGTCCAGGCTCAGGGAAGAAGAGGAACAGTGGTTTCCTCTAAAAAAACGCGAAATGACCTTTTATAGGTGGCCTGACCGACATGCCGCGCCAATCGCACCACTCTGACGCCCTTGGCGCCAAAATCCATTGCATCTAGCGCCCTTGATGCCACTTTGGCGCTGATGGCGCCAAAATCTAGTGTATCTGACGCTCCTAGAGCCAATTTTCAGCATCTGTGGCGCTCCTGGCGCCACTTTGGCGCTGATGGAGCCAAAAATCGCGAAAAACTAGTCTTCTGCTACAGTGCCACGCTCGGAGCGCCAAGCTACAGTAACTGCTATAGTAACTTTTTTTTTTAGCCATGGTTATTATACTTAGTGACTAACTTTGTTCCTTACAGCAATCTCAATAATGGTAGCATATGCATTCACATTGCTCGTCTTTGATGCAAAAGCAACCCCTTCTGTTGTTTCTGTGAGTTGATGATGTGGTTATGGGACGAAATTGGCAGTTGGAGGTGCCTGGGATTTCATTTGAGGCTGAAGTAATTATGAAAATTGGTTTAACCCTAAATTTAAAAATGCAAAAGCAATTCTAGAAATTAAAAAGAGGAAACTAGAAAAGACTTATAGTTTCATTAAACTTTATAAACTCACTTTTACAAGAATTTCAAAGGTGCAAGGTTGAACAAAATAAACCTCTGACCAACTTCTTTATAAGATTTTCTATTTTACAACTTCTAGAAATTAAAAATAAGGAAAGGAAAACTTTGCTCTAGCACATTGCTAGTTGTGCATTATTCTAATACAACATATTCGTGGTTGCATCACTTGCATGCATGTTTCAATCTGATTCAACACAATGCTAGTTTATTCTTTCTCACCTTACTAAAAAAACTGAAAACCACACCTTGATGAAATCCCTAGGATTTGAAATCCCTAGGATTTGCGTAGTTGTGAAGAAAAAAAAAGATAGCAACATGTTAGAATTTAGGTATGAGCGACCAACATGGCCTTGTTGATGCCGACGACAATGTTGCACAGTTGGCGAAACGACACACTCTTTCTAGAGAGAATATCATCATCGTCGGGGATAGAATCGTCACATGTATCAATAGCAGCCAATGCATCCCTGAGCCATACCTGAGTATCAAGCTTTTGATTGGACAATATGGACGAAATAGCATCCTGAATTTGACTCTCTGCATCCAATAGATTCTCTTTGCAATCAGCCAAACCCTGTTGAACCTCACGTTCCAAATCTTAGTAGTCGATCATTATTTTACAGTCATTTAGAATGCTGCTCGCATTTGACGTCGTCGCCTTCAGCGATATCATTGCTAGCCCATGTAGGTTCGCATGATCACTGTATGGGTCTGAGGAAAGCACCTGCATGCACAATTCATCGTTTACCCTGTTTTTGCATATGCTCTTAATTAGCTCCTTGCCTATTTTTTCTTCCGCAGCACTGCTTCCCCGATGCGCTAGAACCAACCACATACATATGTGAAGACGAACTCACACCCCCCTGGACGCTGAAGAAGAAGTCGCCAACAAGAGGAAGATGAACAGTACTTGCGAATGGGGAAGAGGAATGAAATGTGAATCTTAAATTCTGAAACTAATTGAGAGGGAATAATGTGGTTTTACAATTAAAATGTAAGGACAATTTTGTCTGCTCACATATTTCATTTGACGTTAGTTAACTACCTTAATAGAAGGTGTAAAAGTAATATGCAAAAAATGAGGGATATTAGGTGAAATTTGAGCAAAACACTCAAAATAATATGTAGATAATCGTACCCAAAGTTGTGAAAACCGGATCGGACCGACCAGTCTGACTGGTTGGACCGGCAATCGGTAGCATAACCGATTCGGTTATGCTATTGAACCGAACATGCAGTTGACTTTGTCAAAACCGGTTAAAATTGACCAAAACCGACGGTTTTCAAAATCCGAACTGGGGCTGCACCACTTTAGTGGAATCGAAGAGAAAAAGAAGCAAAACTGCAAAAGAGAGGAAGCTGGAAGAAGAAGCAGAAGAGGAAACACGGATTTGAAGCACCAAAATGAGGTTGAAGATTGAAGAAGCATAAAAATAAGAAGCATAAGTGTAGCTCATTGAAGATTGAAGAAGCACAACGACAGCAGCGCACTGACGATTGAAGAAGCACGGAAGGCTGCGCAAAGGAAGAAGAATATGTTGATTATGTTCCGTTAATTCCAATTATATATGTAGGGTTTTTTATTTGGGTCAAGATTCATTAATTTATTTGCTTCTTGCACCCCCGTTATTGCTTACTTTATTCCTTGTGCTCAATTTTTTTAAAAATCTGGATTTATGTTTTAATTTAAGTAGTATTATTTATATTTTTTTTATTAATACACTTTACTTATGTTATTAACTTTAATACTTCAATTGTTATTTTAAATTTTTTTATTATATTTTTTAATCAAACAATATTAGTTATATATTTATATATAATATAATTTAAAAAAAATTAATATTGACCGAATTAAACTGGATCAATTACTGATCCACCAGTTAGACTACTGACCCACTATCTCAACCAAGTCAATGACCGAACTTTGACCGTACCTCAATTTTTTAAGAGGTAATAGTATCCGTACTCCATGTAACAAACAAATTCCTTACACACGCGAAATTTGTTTTGGTGACAAATTTCATGTCGTTTTCTAGATCCTGTGCATCCGTGACGATATCGCTATCACTCGGGTAGTGGCATCCATTCATGGAGCCCGCATGACCCGTATCCGAATTGAAAATGATAATGATGAATTTTCATATTTGTATATATGATCATTCATGCAAGTGCAACAATCTCACTTTTAAATTAAACAAGTAGTTAGACTCGATGCTGTTAAATAAGAATGAGAACTCCACTAAGCCTAACCAATCATTAGAAAAATTAGTGAATGCTCATGTATCAATGATAGCCAAAATACTAAAATTTACATATCCAACTGTTTCTTATGGCAATCATTTGAAAGAAAAATAAACATAAATCATATTATTTCTTCCTTTGTTATAGTGCAAAAGAAGAGTGGATGTATTAATCAAGAAAAAAAAAAAAAGAGTGGATATGCAACATGTTGAGTCAGGGTTAAACAAAGAAAACGCCACTAAAAAAAACCAACCGCTAAGGCTTCAAAATATCTCTCTTAAAATGAAGGAATCCGATAATTCAACACTCTCGATTCTCGACCCGTGATATCGTGGGTCCACGACCCGGATCCGAAACCGGGTCTCGTTCTAACTCCACTATTATGCCAACGAGGTCCAACGACTTCCTCGGGCACCAAATCGGTGCAGGATAAGAAGATAAACCAACTGAAACCGGTTCAGTATCAGAAGAAGGTTGGAACGGTGCGGCGTGTCGGCGAACTGGGGATCGGCAAAGTGGACAGTTAGAGTGAGAGCGGAACCAAGTGTCAACGCAATGGGCGTGGAAAGCGTGGTTACATTTCGGAAGGACACGGACTTCTTCGCCGTCGGCGAACTCCGACAAGCAGACGGCGCAGTCGTGGAGGGAGCGGTGGGTGTCGGAGGAGTACGTTAAGGTGGGAAGCAATTTTAGAACGGAAGGGCGGAGACCCTCGTTATAAGCCGCGGAGGAAACGGTTCGAATAGCGCGGCGGTGGCGGCGACGGCGGCGACGAAAACATGAGTTGCGGAAGGTGTGAACGAAAACCAAGATGATTACTATTAGGAAGAGAAGGATGGTGGAGACAAACATGACCTTGCCATTACTGGCATAGTTTTCTTGCGTTTCTGGGTCCATGAAAATGCGAGAGTCTGAGTTTGTAATGGAAAAGTTTTAAGTATTATTGATGAAACAGTGGATGAGATGGGAGAGACTGAGAGAGTGATTTTTTACGAAAATAAATATAAATATATAATTAAAGAACGCTTTTTTTGAGTAGTGTGTATAGCATGGGAGGGAAATGAAGAGGAAGGTTCCTATCCAGTTAAGCTGTTACTGTGACGCATGAAATTTCAACTTAGCTTTACTATTTACTACCATTATGTATTTATTTCTTTTCATTTGCCTGCCTTACGTTTATCTTTATTTGGCTCAAAATCCAACTTTGCTGTTTTCGTGGTTCAACGATTTATAGCTTGCGACCCTTTACCTTAACTTGGAAAACCGATGGCATTATGATTTTTTGCCTTTTGCATTTTCTTTCATAGTTTCGCTTTAAATTGCAATATTTATCTGTCACACGCAATTGCTATTTTTGACAGCTAAAATGCCTGTTTATTATAAATAAATTATATACGAATATTTAGACATAATACTAGTACTTATAAAAGTGTAGTTTAAATTACTGGTATCACCAGTGTTGAGCATCGGCCACTGTGATTCAACAAAAACTATAATTCATAATCAGTTAAGCTTCGGAATAATTGATGCCAAATTTTACATTGGAATAAAGTTTATACTTTAATTGTTTTATGGTGTGCCGAACCGTGAATGAAAGTCAAATAATTTGGTTTTGGACTAAGGTACGTACACTCAGACATATTAATAAAGATGTTTGCGAGAGTTGATTTGATTTGATTTAAAGAAAAACAGAAGATTCATAATCAATCAAAATAAATTGCATTCATTTGATTGAATTTTTTTTAAAATTTCAAAATTAAACCAACAAGTGTATGAATTAATTTGTACTCCATTGTGTTAGTTTTTTTTTATCAGTTAGAAAATTACAAAGAAAACTAACTCCTATCAAAAGCAATACCCATGGCGTGGCATCTGTCAGCAAAAGAGAACTAATATCTGCAAGACAAGAATCCCACATGACTAAGGAAGAAACAGTGGTGTAGAAGCACCATATTTTGCTAACCAATTTGCACATTGATTCCCCTCTTTCAAGGTTGTATTGAAATGAGAGTTGCCATTGTTTGTCCAAGAAGCCCTTAATAAGATTGATTAAGCTAGGGAGCATAAGGATGCCGCAAGTTGGTCTTTTGACTGAGAAGGTTGAAGGGAATCATATGCTAAAATAATTTGAGACATCGTGAACTAATGATCCCAGACAATGTCTTCAAAAGCTTAGGAATTTCTTGCTCTCCACATGAACCAGCAGGCGCAAGCAAAGAGTACTCCATGTTTTTGCCGCAGCTGGTTGTAGAACCAATTTACATCATCTTGCACGTAAAAATCAGAATTTGTATTCAATGAGAGTACAATCCCTCAGAAGATGAGTAAGACTCTCTTCCTCCAAGCCACACTTCAAACAAAAAGAAAGAAACGAGACATGCCGCTTAAAGCGGAATAAGTTAAGTGAGAGACTTTGGAGGAAAATTAATCACTGGTCTTCCAAGAACTTATTCAAAGCTGGCAGAGGTTTTAGTCAAATCAGTGACTCAATCAATCCCAACATATTGAATGAGTGTGTTTTTCCTTCCATCCTCTCTTGAAGATGAGCTTCAAAAAATAATGAATTCTTTTTGATGGGGATCTAGTTCAAATTCTAGGAAGGGTATCCACTGTTTACAATGGGACAAGCTGGCCATGAAGAAGGAACATGGAGCTATGAGCTTCACACAACTTCATGCTTTTAATATTACAATGCTAGGGAAGCAAGGTTGGACACTTAAGACCAACCAAGATAATATGGTTTCTAAGATCTTTAAAGCGAAATATTTTCCAAATGGAAATTTTTTGGAGGCCTCTCTTGGCCATAAACGAAGTTATATATGGTTTAGTATCTTTGTCTCACGCGTAATTGTTAGAGAAGGTATGAGTTGGAAAATTGGGAATGGAAAGTCCATCAATATTTTGGCAACAAACATGGCTGAAACCAAAGGAAAATCCATATCTTAGTTCTCCCCTCCAAGCTGGTTTTGAACAACTCAGTGGCAGACCTTATTGATCCCAACACACAAAATTGGAATGCTGATTTTATTGCTTCTATTTTTTAACAATTCTGATGCAGAGGCAATTTGATCAATCCCTCTCTTGAACCCTGAAGACGATGACAAATTGCATTGGAAGTTCACATCAACTGGTGCTTACCCGGTCTGCACTGCATATCACCACATTATGGAAAATTTGGTGATAAATGAACACCTAAAATTCGAAGTTGAATGGTCTTTGGTCTGGAATCTCAAATTCCCACCAAAAATAAAACACTCTATGTGGAGATATGTAAGACATTGCTTACCAACATTCCAAAGATTGACCTCCAAAGGTGTAAGTTGCCCTATGAGCTGCGCTATTTGTCCTGAATATTATGAGAATGAATGGATTGTTTTTATTGATTGCAAGAAGGCTAGAAATATATGGCAATCTGCTGATTTTTGGCAACGCATACAGGAACGGTTACATACAACAGATGGATACAATGATATGATTTTCTCCTAATTGCTCAAATAACTTCAGCCCAATGATAGGAACAAGCTGGCAGTGTTATTATGGAGAAATGATCAAGTCTGGAACAATACTCATCAACCAGCCCACATTGTTGTATCTCTCGGTTTACATCAGTTGGATGAATGGCTTTCTGTAAGAAACAACAAAGCGCATGCAAATGACAACCCTCCTCCAACCAATGACCCGTGGAAACCTCCAACAACATGCAATTTGGATGCTGCGATTTTCAAGGACCAGCTTTCCTTTGGCATTGCTTTCTGCTTTCGAGATGCTCAAGGAACCTTCTTGCAGGCCCGTTCAGAACTGCATAAAGGAATCTCAAAGCTTGAAGAAGCTGAGGTGTTTGCTCTTCATCAAGCCATACTATGGAGTCAACAGCTGAACCTGCATAATGTTATTTTTTAAACCGATTGCAAGACCATTTCTGATAACATCCTCTCGGGAAAGAAGGGCTTCAATGATTTTCATGCAATATTAGTCAAATGTAGGGCAAAATTACTAGGTTTTTCATACTCTAATATGAGTTTTATTAAGAGGCAAGTCAATCTTATTATCCATAAATTTGCAAAAACATCAAGATTTCATGTTAACTCTCATGTTTACAATCATATTTTTCTGTTTGTACTTCAACCTATCCTTATTCCTTGATGAAATGATGAGTTTTTTTTCTTAAAAAAAAAAGAAGCATCTGCCACCCACTTTAATTCACTTTTGAAGAATAATAAATTAACAATAACCCGAAAGTATAAACTAAGTACATTGATTGCGGTTTATTTTATTATTTTCTTACATGCATTTCTTTAACTTCAAAGCTTTCACAAAATATAAATTGTTAATAAATAAAAAATACAAATTGTCTTTTATTGTCTAATTACGTCCTCTTCATTTTAACGCCATGTGTTCCTACTTACTAAAAGAAACAAAAATGTTACTTCACATAAAAGATTCTTAAGGTTTTCTTCTATTCCATTTTGTTTTTTTTTTCTTACCGTTAAAATTCATGTTTATGATCACAAAAATGTTAATTCAGTTTGTTTTGAAACATTTCCATTCAAGATAATAAACTGTCATTTTATATAACTACCAAAAAAACTATCATTTCATAGTAATGATACATATGTATAGAACATGTTAATAAATATTAGAATATATATATATATGGTTAAATTTGTATTAAAAAATATGATACGATAATAAATTAGTTTCTAAAAAATGAAAAATATAAATTTAGTCTTTAAATATACAAAAATTGTGACAAATTTATCCTATTTACAGTTGAATTTGTGAAATAATTTTATCTAAGTTGTAATGTTCAAGAACTAATTTGATAATAAATTATATTTTTAAAAATAATTTGATATATAATAAATTATATTTGATAATGGAAACTATATATCAAAGAGACCAGCCAGAAATATCTGTATATGAAATATCACTAGAGGAAAATCGAAATCCCTCTTTCTTTATTCAAAAAGACTTTGACATTATATTACAAAGTTTATTATCAATTTGTCATTAAATTATTTATATGGTTAATTTATCCTACTTTTTATATATTTGATTACTAAATTTGAGTTTTACATATTTCAAGAATTAACTTATCAATACTTCACACTTTCATAGATAAATTTAATTATTTATCCCAAAATTTTATTAACTTCCAGACATGAGGGGGAAAAAAAGACAATTCAAATTTTAAAAATATCAAAATGTATGTTTTTTTTTTGGTACGCTACTTTGGCTTGTCTCAATGAGTCACCGCCTTCTTACAATAGACTAGTTTTTTTAAGAGGCATAGTATTACTTTTAAAGTCTTTACGTATATTATCTGTTAACAGTTTTAATTTTTGGACATGTGAAACTATTCATTTTTCTTTATATATTTTTTTAGATTTAAATACATTTTTATTCCTACAATTTAGTATTTTTTTATTTTTATCCCTAAAAAAAATCTTTTTCATTCTTAAAAAATATGTTTGTTTTAATTTTCTATCTTCGAGTGTTTTAGATAACGTTTTAAAAAGTAAAAAACATCATTTAAAGTACTTTAAGAAAAAAAAAAACAAAATAATCAAATTTTACATAAAAATAAAAAAATACTAAATTACAAAAACCAAAAGTATATTTATTTTTTTATCAGATTATACATTACATATTTTTTATCTTTCTTTTTTTCTCTAGGTCACTATTAGTCTATTACTCTATTAGTATTTAGCATAGTATCTATAAAACAGTTTCTTTTATCCTAAAGAAGAGTAATGGATGATTCAAATCCGATCCTTCACCCAGCCCTCTTCACTTTCTCCATTTTTCTCCTCCTTCCTTTCTTTCTAATTTTAACGTACCCCCACATTTTTAATTCTCTTTTCTTAATTTTTTTCCTACTGCATTTATAAGGCATTAGAAAGGATCTAATTTGGATGATGAATTATGGAGTGAACTTGTTTTATATTCTAATAGAATCATTTTAAAAGAAATGATGTTGGAAGAATGGATTTTGAAAGAACTGTGATTAAAAATAATAATTTATGTTTAGAAATAATATTTTAAGTAAGATTCTAATAGTTAATTTCTTTAGATGATATATAATTGTTTTTACATATGAATATAACTATATTTTATGATCTTGTACTCAGAATTAATTTTTTCCATAGGAAAAATTAACATTTTCACTTCTCTTCAAATTAATTTTATTTTTCACTAAATAAATTCATTTTTTTTTACCTATGACCAGCGTGTATTTGATTCTTTTAAAATAAATATACACTTTATATATCATTATATTATTAATATCAGTGAAATTGATCACAAATCTCTTAAAATAAAATTTCTTAATCTTATATATAAAAAGGTTGTGATTGAAAAGAAAAAATCTACTAAACCTATTCCATCAACTTTTTTACAAAAATTAATCATTAATAATACTTAATACTCCCTACTAATGCCATTATGATCCAATAAAAATATACATAATTACAAGTTTACAACCAATAATTAAATTATTAAAACTTTAATTGTTAAAAAAAAGTGATTCTATAAAATGTAAATCTCACTCTCTAGAGTAGTTAAATCTGAAAAATAATTATCCAGATTTTATGAAGTGACCAAAAGATTATTAAATACAAATAAAAATATTTAAATATGGATATAAAAATGTTTGTAAATTAAAATATTTTGAAAACATGAAAGGTATTTAATATTGTCTTCATTAAGATTAACAAAAAGATAGTAAGATTACATAAAGATGGAATATGTTAAAATTATATAAAAGAAGAAGAAGTATTTAATGCTTTCCAAGTTTAGATCGATGAAAAAAATATAAGAAGATATAAAATTATCCTTCTAAAAATAACAATAGCATATTTTTCTTATAGACCTTCTTAATATTTAATGAAAATATAAACAATTGCCTTTCTTATATAAAAACTACCGAAATAGGGTAAGACTTAGTTAAGAGTCTTAAAAGTTAAGAGTGCGTTCTCGAGTTGACAGACAAAGTTGTTTCACACAGTGTTATTAAAACCGGTTCGGACCGGCCGGTCGGACCGGTTCGACCGGGAACCGCTGATTGCTCCGGGCCGGGTGTGCTATCGGATCGTTCACGCAAGTGACCCGGGATGATCCGGTCAAACTCGGCCGGTTTTGATGAAACCCGGCGACTCGGTCGGTTTTTAAAACCCGGACTGGGTTGTGCACCACCGCACTG
>PYAF01004825.1:172957-236239 GCA_007407185.1 Glycine tomentella | reverse complement strand
TATTAACTATTGATATATGTTTTAAAATAATTATTATTGTATTTGATAACTTCTTGTTAAACTGATAGATCGAGAAGACAAATGATGGAAGGAAAAATAATATAGGATTTGGATTAGTGATAGTGAATGAAAAATTTTATTTTATATTTTATTTTAACTTGACTTAATTGTCTTCTTATTCTATTTTTCCTTTTAAATTAATATTTCTTAGTAAAGATCAATTATATATCTTTTATGATAAAATATTTTTTAATAAGATGTTCTTATTAAAAGAAACTATAATACGGTTACAAAATTATTTATATGCTTAAATGGTATACCAACAAATAATATATTGTTAAAATAATATTTTATAAAATAATATGTTTTAATACAAATTAAAATATTTAAAGTCACATATAATACTACCGAGTGACTTATGGAGCGCAACTATATTATTCCACGAAGTTAAATAACAAACAACAAATTGCCCTTTGGGGAAAGACGAGAGCCGTGTACTCTACTTTCACTATCGCTATATCTTGCTGTTAATTAATGCACTTTATTTGCTATAGTAGATGAATGTAGGATAACTTAAAAAAAAAAAAAAAAAAGAATCTTACAATACCATATAGACATTAATTAAAAAATTAAACAAATGTACTTGCAATTTTCATCCAATAATAATTTGTTGTGTACGGTAAACAATTAATTTTTATAATGATTATTTTAAAGTTATTTATGAGATGATTTTTAATTGATTGATAGTATATTTTATACTAACATTACAACAAAATCTAACTCTATATTAAGATTATTTTCAATAAGAACTATTATTTTCTAAATTGCTATTAATACTTTACATGTTTTGGTCTGCATTTACATTTTTAAGAAAATATTAGGTCTGCCATTTGGACTTTTTTGGATGCCCATAGGACGGCAAGAAATTAGTTTATGAAACTAAACATAGGTACAAAGATAGAGTGGAACACAAGTCAACCAATAAGTTGGGTTCTACTTCCACCATGCATCCTTATCCGGTAGAGCATTCAACACTGATTAGCAAGGATTTGTCTCTTCTTATTTTCTATATTAAACGTCACCTTAAAAGTAAGTTAATCAGTATAAAAAATCATTATGTTTTTCAATGATTATACAGATTATTTATTTGGTTCAATGGAACCAAAACTTAAGCCATAAGAATTTATATTGGGCACATATTCACGTACAGAGGTATATGAAATATGTCTACTTACACAACACTGATCATTCATATAATACAAGTGATTTTTAATTTTTTTCAGAGGTGGATGAAAATTTGAATCATATTTTGTTTTCTTGCAAATTTGTACATGGAATTTGGCAACACTTTGTAGCAGGGATGTTTATCAAATCTGCGTTGCCTAAAGATGCTACAGTACATTTCTGTCAACACGTAGCGGTAGCGCTCCCTAGATAGAAAGAATACCAGTCCATGTATCCTAGAAATCTATTTGGCCCACACC
Organism: Glycine tomentella; assembly: GCA_007407185.1. NCBI lineage: Eukaryota > Viridiplantae > Streptophyta > Magnoliopsida > Fabales > Fabaceae > Glycine > Glycine tomentella. The sequence continues at coordinate 234,755 of PYAF01004825.1, read as the reverse complement.
AAGAACACAGTCCAAAACAATCATGGAACCAATAAATTGAAAAGCCCAAAGGTTTTGATACTTGAAATCTATATCTATCTATGCTCAAGAAAAACGTCTCTTACTTAATATTCACTGTTTATCTACAAGCTATTTTACTAATTCTTATATTACTTTTTCACTGATTTAAGCATTGTCTTTGAGGTGGTTACAGGTTTTTAGTTTTTTATTTTTAAATGTAGTTTTTAAAATAAAATATATTAAAAAATGGAACTAAAAAAGTTCTTAACTCAATTATGAGGACTAAAAAGTTAAATTTAAATTTTAGGGATAACAAAAAGTAGCCTAAATTTAAGAAATCAAAAATATATTTAAACAAAAATAAACACTCGTTTCTTTTGTTTCTTTATTATTTAGAAATTTCTTATAGGCTTTTATTTGTTACGGGCCATAGAAATTATTTTGTTGAAGACGAAAATGTAGAAAAAATGTAATTTAAAGGAGAAATAAAATTGAAGTAAGTCTCAAAAATATTTGTGGGTAAAAAGTGTATTTTATCCTCTTGACCCTCTTCCTTCACATGACACTAACTATTTAAGGATATGTTTTTGTCATTTCATCCTATTAAATAATTTTATAATATTATTTCTACTCTATTTTTCACTTATTTATCTTAAATCAAAAGACTCATTACTCTACTTTATTTCTACTATAATTTTCTATTTCCAAATTATTTCTCCTTTAATTCAACCTACTCTATTTCTCACCTCACAACCAAATACAATAATAACGACTATGAATTTTCCTTTTCCCGCCATTGAAGCAAATGTAAATATAGACATAACTAATACATCTTTAATCACAAAACTTTTTTTTTATATATAAACAAAAATTGATTCATTAAAACTCCTCATTGGCACAAGGCGTGACCAATTTAGAGAAAAGGGGTTACAAACATTTTCTATCTCTTTTTTTAAGATGCCTTCAAAGGTGGTTAGGAAAGTGATTATTATTCAAATTTAAGTATTTTTTTATGGAGTAGTGAGGAGGGTGATAGGAAGATTCATTGGATTAGTTGGAATAAGGTATATATGTTGGCCTAAGAATCATGGACATTGGTATTTTTAATGAAGTACTTTTGGCTAAATGGAGATGAACTTTATTTCATCAAAACCAAGCTTTGTGGGTAGATGTCCTAAAATCTAAGTATGGAGGAGGGACTTGAGAAAGGTGTTGGGAGGGGGTGTGAGAGAGTGGAAGTTTTGGATGGATTGTTGGGGGAGGGAATGAGAGTTTTGTTGACAGATTTCCTAGACTCTATCTAAATTCTGAACAATAAACTCACTTGGTGGGAAGAGAGGTGTTGGTGTTGGGATTTATCTTGGAGAAGGGAAAGACAATTCAGAGATTCACTGGAAATGGTTGTGCATGCATGCAACAGGTGGAGGACAAATGGAGGTGGCTTCAGAGCCACATTCCTCCACACGACTTGCTTCTCACTCCAACATAACTCGGCACATCATCATCAGACCTCTAAACCAATATCAAACCATTCTCTTTCTTCACAATACGCTCACCTCAATTGATAGGATTCCCGAAGCTTCAAACCTCCATCTTACAACAAACCAAGACACACCCTCGGATTATATAGAGTAGCTGAGATCCATCTCCAAGAGTTATTATATACCACCTTCTACTAATTTCAGATATCAAAATTTGAAAGAAAAAAAATCCAATGTTTCGGTCAGATACTAATTCACCTTATTTTTATTCGTTACTCGTGTCCTCCTCATATTTAGGATCAGTCCAACATATTTAGAATCCTTTTTAATTTAATATTTTTATTAAATATTTATATTTTTATTAAAATTTATTTTTTGAACTTTTAAAAATACAAAATTATTTATTAATTTATGATAATCAATTTTCTTTAACATTTTTTAATTGATATTAAAATTAATCTATTTAATATTTTTACAAGATTTAAAATAAAAACTTTAATATTTTATCTTTAGACCCATCTTGTTCATATTTTATATATAATAAATGGAAGATGCTAACCCAACGTAATCATATCACTCACAAATGAATGAAATGATGTTTGCTCAATGATGTCTTTCTCATAATGATGTCTGGCACAATCCTTTTTTGGTATGAATAAGGATAAGTGCTATGTGCTGATAAAAATAAAAAAATAAAAAAGATGTTACGTGTTTTATCTATGATGTGTTTTATCTCTCGGTCACGCCTTTATCTATCTTACATTCTGACTAGCCAACCCAACGGAGTGATATTGCAATTTTTTTCTAAAAAAAATAAGTTTTCTTTCAAAGTAATTTTCATCGCACCATCTTAATTCCAAGACAAAAAAAAAACGACATCCTTTGGTGCTACTTCTAATCCTTGTCATGTTTTATCTTTATTTTCCAATTATCATATGAAAACATTTAATAATGTCTATAAATAACGAAAAGTTTAGAAAGATACTATTACGGAACTTTTTAACAAATAAAAGTTCGAAAACTTAAAAGTTTAAGTAAAATTAAGTGCAATAAAAAATATTTGAAAAAATAAAATATAGAATATCCTCAAAATATTTGAAAAATGAAAATGTTAATATTTTTGCTGAACTAGTTTTAAAAATTGCTACAATAGTTATTATTATCTTTTGATATTGTAGTTAGAAAAATATTGACAGATAAATATCATTTATAAATAATTAAAACATAACAAATCATAATAAATTAGTCACAGGTAACTATACTATTATGACTAATGTTGTGTTTGGCTGGGAGAGAAAGAAAAATAGTGAGAGATGTGAGTCACACCCCCTTTATATTTTACTTGAATTTAAATATCTCTTTTGTATTTTCATCATTTCAACCAAATATAACATAAAGATAAGATAAATTAGAAAATGATAATTAATAATCAAAGGTCAGTAATATAATATTATTATATTAAAGGTCAGTAATTGTAAATAAAATAATATATTAACATTATAACTACTAAAATTGAAATAAATCATTTGATAAAATTAATAGAAGAACATATACACATACAATCTTCGGGTGTAAATTTCTAGTGACTCATTTAAAGTAATTTTGTTTAATAAAAAAACAATGTTTCTCTTTATTAAAAAATAACGTTTTAAAATAACAAGTTGAGTATTTAAAAAGAATGATAAAGATTTCACATTACTACTGATTACATATTTTACAATACATAAATTATATTAGAATTGTTATTAATTTATACATTAGGGATCAAAATAATCATTACCCTAAAAAAAAGACACATTTACTTTTTATTTTTTTATCACACATCATTTGTTATATATTTTATTTTGTTTATCTTTTTCTAACCTCGTCTATCCAACAAAATAATAATAAAAATTCCAAATATACTTATTTTTCCTATTTGTTTTCTTCATTCTCCATCACATCTATTTTTTTTCTTTATTTTTCTTTTATTTTTTTATTTTATTTTTATCTCTCTCTTCTCTTTGCACATACACCTCAAAATTGGGGTGTACCTCATTGCTTAAAAAAAAGAATAAATCTTTATATTATTTATTTTTATATATTTTTTCTTATACCAAAAATAAAATAAAAATATACACTTACTTTTTATATATATAATTTATTTTCTATTTTTATTTTAATTTTTCTAATCTTTTTCTTCCATACACCTATCCAACAAAATAATGAAAAACACTCAACATATATTTACTTTTTGTTGTATTTCAGTTTTTTTTTCTTAATAAGTATCTCTCTTTTTTATTATTCATTGCATCATTTATCACATTTATTAATTTTTATTTTTCTTTTATTTGTTATATTTCTCTTTCTCTTCCTTTCACCTCCATACACCTCAAAATTGGGTGTATCTCTGCCATTGCTACAAAATAATGAAATGTAACTTCAACCATTATTGGAGAGTGATACTTCACAGTAACTTTAAAAGATGGAGAATATTTGGTTTTACCCTTTGATCGTCAGCATCTCTCCCAAATTCCATGCTCACGACACTTGAGTATAAGAACCTGCAAACAATTAAAAGCTTGAGGTATGTATGTGCTGCTAGATTTGAGACACTATTGGTTTAGATATGTATTTTACACTTCCTGTCGCCAATGAATCGTGAACACGGGAGTTAGGCTTTAGATTTAACTCATCTTCAACTTCTACGCGGTTGTGTTGCTTTTAAACATGATGAATTGCAAATTGGCCAATTTTCATAAACTTTTCGTTTTGTGGTTACTTCGGGAAAATAAAAATGTATTTATTTCAAGATTCAGCCACCACATCTAGTGTTGCCACTGTTATTATTATTGTTGATATGGGTCTGGTGGTGGTACTGTGGTGGCAGTCACAAAATGCTCCTCCCCTTCGATTTTTTTTTTTTTTTTGGTTAAGTCTTCCCCTTCGTTTCGAAGTGAAATATAAAAACATATATGTATAAACTAAACGCTATCTTAAAATGTAGTCTCTGTTTATGTATACTTTGAATAACCACTTGTAAAAAATAATGAATTAAATTTCTTGGATAAACTCAAATTAATTGCATATACGTAAGTTAATTTATAGAACTTTATTCATTTAGCTTCCAAAAGTTAATTTTTTATCTTATATGAGTATAAGCTAATCTTAACTTATATGAGAAATTAATTATTTTTCCTCCTTATTTTCTTTTTGTAAGCATATAATGAGAAATATATTCTAACAAGACACTTAAAGCAACTGATACATGACCAACTACATAAGCAATGTCAACGAAAAGATTAAGCTTCATTGTACGTATTCTATGTTTGAGCCAGACTGTTTCAATCTTAATTTCTCTCTCTACTTTTAATCCAATGCAATATTGAAGTCGTTTTCTCACAGTTGAGACTTGAGATGTTGTTGACTTTCAACACCGAAGCACAGTGGTCAAGCATGGCTTGTTTGAAGAAGTCTATTTTGCTTCCAATGCACTTGAACAAATCCAAGGTTTCCCCTTTCATGATAAACCTATGGTACTATCACTACTATGCTATGTTCCTCTCTTGACCGTAGTTTAGTTTCAATTTCAAAACTTTAATGCTGCTTGTTCGACAATCCAAGGAACATTAGCGAGAATGAGATTTTTTGTTGTTGGATGAAAGACATTGCTTTATACTATTTTGTTTGGTGAATTAGTTAGAAAGAAACATGAACTGAAAAAAAAAATATTAAATGTTTTTATATATTTTTTTAACAAGTCTCACTTAAGTTTTTTTTATATCTTTTATCAAATGATGGAAAAATGGAATCGTTTAAATTGAAAAAATATTCAGTATTTTATTTCATTTTTAATTAAAAAATAAACATTATTTAAAAAAGTTTAATGGCTATATATTGTAAGTGTAAAATTGTTTTAACATAATAGCCAATGAAATTTCTCTATTTTATAACATCATATTTTATTGTTTTAATTAAGTTAAAAATACATAACCTAAAACATTGGAGGTTGGTTTTGAGATAGGAAAGTTGGATGAAGGAAGGTGGCAGGAGAAAATGAGGGATTCAGTATTGAGATGGGAGAGTGAGGCAGGTGTACGAGTGGAACAAGGCAGGTGATGATAAAATAAAAAATGGGGGGAATGGAATGGAGGAGGGTTAAAAAAAAAGGTTGGAGTTTTAGATAGGGAAGCGAGACAGAAAGGGTGACCAGAAAAATGGAGGATGAAGTTTTGAGATAAAAGCAGAGGAGACAAACTTATGTGTGGAGTTAGAGGGACATAGGGCTCCCCTAATTATTATATTTTAAATATATATCCAAGTGTCATTTACCTTTTTCTAATTATTTTGACAAAATATTTTATTTTGTTTTCATAGTTTTCTTTTTTAAAGATAATGACATTGTTCATCTTTTTTAGGGATGGTAAAACGGGCTTGGTCTGCCGGGCTGGTCCGTTTAACCCACGAAAAAATGTGGGTCAAGTTGAGATTTTGAGTCCACATTCATTAAACGGACTGGGCCAAATGTGGGTCAGGGGCAGGTCAGTCCACTGGGTCAGCAGCCCTCCAATAAAAAAATAAAAAATATTTAATAGCTAATTAAATGAGTGGCTTAGAGGGAGAGTGACTAAGAAGGAGTGAGTGATTTTAAGTCCTTAACCATAATACATTTTTATTTGGAACCTAATAATAAGCTATACTATATGTACAAATATTTTTGATTGTCTGCATCATTGTAAAGCAAATTTTTAAGAATTTGTTAAGACTTAGGAGTTAATTGAAAAACATTGTTAGACATGTATTCACTGCTTGTTTTTTGCTTCTTTTAGGCATGTATTTTATATTAAAAATCATTGTTATAGGATTAAGTTAGTACATTATTAATTTTGAGTATAAATAATTACATTTGAATTTTTTAATAATTTTTTTTTACCTTTTTCTAAAAAAATTTTTTTTTTTTTAAGTGAGCTGACCCGCTGGCCCACTAACCCACTTTAAAGTGGGGCGGGCTAGTATTTTCAGCTTACTTTATAAAAGTGGGCTAGCCCGGGCCAACCCGTTTTTGGATGGGCTGACCCACTTTACCATCCCTAATCTTTTTAGGTAAGCATTATATTTTTTTTTAATCTTTATGGTGTATGTAACATCCCGTGTGCACCCGGTGTATTAACATTATTATTATATCAGAATAGCGCAGCAATATCATAAAAGAACAAGAAGCTTCAAACAAAATGATGTCATCAAGCATCATTAATAAAGTCAACTGTACATTATATACATATGTGGGAAATTCTTACAATATACAAGGTATAATAGTCTCAAAACTGTACAAATATCCCCTCAGGGTGCAAAATACAGGCATAATCAAAATTTGAGCCAACATGCTCATCACTCTATGTCTAAGGTTATCAAAGAACTATCCCTACTCAGGCCTCTTGCCTTGGGATTTATCAGCTACTCCTGGATCATCACCTGCAAACATGAGTCCCAACAGGGGTGCGATAATAATCTCAGTAAACTCAATGTCCTTGGAGGTTTTACCTCCTCCTAGTTCACTTCCATAAATATAACACATGATTATTACATCAAAATAACAATATATATATATAAACATATACATTTCTCTATGCACATATCACATGGTCTGAGAGATCATTTATTCGAGAGATACATTCTCTCCATACTCCATTTACTCACACTGCCTGAGGAAGATCATCCAGTGAAGGACTTTCCATTCACTCAGGACTTTTATCCACTAACTGAGGAAGATCATCCAGTGAAGGGCTCTCCATTCACTCAGGTCTTAGATGGATATCTATGGTACTTCCCAGGAAAGATCATCCTCTAAGGGCACTCATCCCAAGGGAGTCCATAGAAACATTTTCTACTGGCCAGAGAATCTCACAATCACATAACACAATACTATCATAACATTTATCTTATTATCAATACAAAACATAACACTATCACAGTGTTTAGTTTATCATCAACCACAGAACGCTATCATAATGTTCATCTCATCATAATGTACATGCTTTTAATAAAACAGTGACACACAAGCAAAGGAAATCATTCCAAGGAACACTGAGCTTACCTGCTCTCAGCTCAATACCGGCCCTCCCGGTTTCGTGATCACCACCACCAACAATGTAAATCTCACGCCCTCAATACAGTCGAGGAAGGTTGGAGGATCGCTTCTCTCAGCTCTGACGTCCTTGAATGACTTTCTTTTTCCTCTAAAACTCACTTTCCAAGGTCCCCTAGAGAATGAGATTTCTTGGTTTTCTTTAAGAATCTAGGCTAGAATCTAGCTCATAAGTGGTTCTAATCATGTTTCTTGGTAGTTAAGAGGTGTTTAGATGAAGTATGGAGGAGTTATGAAGCTTTCCCAAGCTTCAATGGCAGTTTAGGGTCAGAGGAAAAAGATGGAAGGGGTTTTGGCCTTCAAAATGCGTGAAATGGCCTTTCATACTGGGCTAGATGTAATACCCTGAGTTTTAATCATGTGTTAAGCCTGTGATTAAGGCTATAATCATGTTTAGATGATTGGAAATGGCGCATTCAGCAGAAAACCATGACAGAGGTGCGGCGCCAAGAGCGCCAGGTCTGGCGCTGAGGGCGCCAGAAGCACTGGAGGATGGCGCTAGGGGCGCCAATCCCACGCTAAGGGCGCCGAGGTCCCTGGAAGGTGGCGCCTGGAGCGCCCGAGGTGGCGCCTGGGGCACCAATTTTCCCAGGAGGCGCGGAGAGCGCCAGATACGGCGCCGGTGGCGCCAGGCTTTCTGGATGGCGGCGCCTGGGACGCCAGATTCCGCGCTGGGAGCGCGGGGGTTGCTGGATGCCGGCGCCTGGGGCGCCAGAACTTCTGGTTTGTGGCGCTGGAAGCGCCGGAGGTGGCGCCTGGGGCGCCGTGGGTCCTGGAGGTTGGCGCCTGGAGCGCCGGGCCGACGCCAGGAGCGCCGCATGTCGGGCTGAGTGACTATTTAAAGCCCAGAAACGCGAAAATTGGAAGAGAAATGCCTTCTTCTTCTTCTTCCAGCCCTAGACCTCCATTGTTAACCATCCCAAGCTTCCTTGAACCATATTTCTTGACCAAAACACTTCCATTTGGCTTGTGATTGTGTGAGAAACACTTGGGAAGCTTGAATCACTCATCCCTTTCCATCAAAAACCCCTTTTGAGTGATTTTGGAAATCCCCTAGAGAGAGCTTGAGAACTTGTGATTGGCTGAGACCCATTGTGTGGGAAGGACACCGGAGCTCGAGGAGGTGATCCTAGGGTCTTCTTTGACGCCGTTGAGGTAAGAAAACTCAAGCTTCTCCGTTTGATTTTGAGATTGGGGTTTTGCATGAATAGTAACCCTTTTGTGATGGGGTTGGAATTAGCTCAAAGTCATGAAGAGACTTGTGTTTAGGGGGTTATTGTGATGATGATAGATCCTTTAGAAATCATTATTGATGAAGTTTGATTTTGGCTCTGAGACATGCATGTATAGAGAAAAGGGTTGAGTGTATGGTTATGTTGAACCTTAGAGTAGATCATGAGTACTCTAGGGATGGTTTAGATGTTGTCCATGAGTTGATATTGAGTTGTATCATTGAGCGTGGACATGGTAGGGCTAAGGCATGGATGTTCTTGTGTTAGCCTGAGCGGAGTCTTAGGAGAGACTCTGGGGCCTTGGTTAGGCTAAAAGGGATCCTAGTGAGGGTCCGTGAATCACTTGTGAGGGGATTGGTTATATGTATGTGAAAGGGATTGTAGTTCCTTTCATTAGAACGGCTTAGGACCGTTGTTGATGGTATGTGTTTGATTATGTAGGACGTGATCCTGATATCTCTGGTGGTGGTAGCCACGATACCGGGGAAGCTAGTGCTTTGCATAGAGTAGGTAAGCTCTTGGACCTTGACTGTGTGTCCTCTGTTGTGTTCCGCCATACCCTCAACGGAGGGATGGTCTTGATGGGTGAATAATTGTATGAATATGAAACATGATTGTGAAAATGAATGAGACCCTTGATGAGAGACTGTTATATGTTGATTGTATATGCTTGAGATGCATGCTAAACCCTTGGAAGAGGGCATAATCTATGTTGTATGAGATTTGAACCCTTTGTTGAGGGATGATTATGATATATTGAATGCGATTGAACCCTTTGGTGAGGGAATGTTGTGTAATGCACATGTATGCTTGATTATGTGATTTGAACCCTTTGATGAGGGGATTATTATGTATTGCTTGTACAGGTGAGCTGAACCCTTTGATGAGGGGGATATATATATATATATATATATTGAATGCAAATGAACCCTTTGGTGAGGGAATGTTGTGTAATGCATATGTATGCTTGATTATGCGAATTGAACCCTTTGATGAGGGGATTATTATGTATTGATTGTACAGGTGAGCTGAACCCTTTGATGAGGGGGATATCATGTATGAAATCCTATTGTAGTAGGATAGATGACTAGAGATGCTAGTAAGTCCTGATGGAGATGTTCCTGTTACATGGATGTAGCCTCCCACGGGAGATGTTCCCACGTACACAGACGTAGCCTCTTCAGGCAATTGTGTGAGATAGATATGAGATGTTCCTGTTATATAGATGTAGCCTCCTTCTTGGAGATGTTCCTATATACACAGATGTAGCCTCATATAGACTGATGAAATCCTAGCAAGAGATGTTCCTGTTGTGTAGATGTAGCCTTCTGCTTGGAGATGTTCCTACATAACTAGATGTAGCCTCTGCTAGGTAGTGATAGAGACCTGCAATGAGATGTTCCTAGGATATAGATGTAGCCTCCTTCTTGGAGATGTTCCTATATGCCTAGATGCAGCCTCTGCAGGTAGATTGATTTTGTTATATACGGTTGTGGCCGTGTTTGAATCACCTGAGTGTTGACAGGTGGATGTGAGTTGATGCTCTGTTTTCTCATTGATTGTGAGTGTGATGTGCTGATGCTTGAATCCTTGTGAGATGGATTTGATATGTTGTTTATATGTATATATGTGGTTATGTTGAAAGTGAACCAGGGGAAGGAAATACCTTCAAGGGCCCTGAGTTTACTGAGATTTATATCTCACCCCGTGTGTGGGGCTTATGTTTTGCAGGTGGTTCCTCAGGAGAAGCGGATAGATCCCAAGGCAAGAAGCCTATGCAGGGATAGCTTCGATTTGCACACCTTAGGCTAGATGATATGAGCTTGTGGCTCTAGTATTTTGTATCTGCCTTTGGTTTTGTTTTGTATCCTGAGGGAGAGATGTATTTGTATAGTTTTGTAAAAGACACAGATGTTTATGTATATTCACCATATTTTGATGTATATAAAGTTTATGATTGCGACATTTGTTGATGTCCTTTTATTCTTATGCTTCAGAACTGCTTAACTCTGATGTTTAGTGTTCATAATAGTGATTAAGGCTGGGTAATGACCCTAGTTGTAGCTGGGGCGTTACACCAGACGTGTTCTGGCGCTAACCACGTCAATTCTAGCGCTGATCGCGCCAGATTACAGAGAAAATATACTTTCTGGAATACTTCTGGCGCTATTTGCGCCAAAATCCAGAGAAAATGTGTTTTCCGGGACACTACTGGCCCTATCGGCGCCATATCTGGCGCTAATTCGCCACATATCAAATTCTGGCGCTAACGGCGTCGTTCTTGGCGCTAATCGCGTAAAAAATCATGAAAAATAGCCTTCTGCTACAGTATCACGTTATCAGCGCCAAATTCCACGCTATCAGCACCAGCTACGGTGAAATTATTTTTTTATTTTTTTATATTTTTTTAAAACTTGGTTATTATAGTGTAGATAATTGCATTCTTTTCCCTTCTTTTAGACAAAATATTTTATTTTATAATTTATTTTTGTTTTTCTTAATAATTTGTTATTGCTATTTTAAAGGATATAAATGATTATACTAGGACTTTAATAACTTTATTAACATTCTCTTTATATTAATTCGATTATAATTAATTTAAGAATTAACAATTATTAACTTTTGCTGGTGGGATTTGACAGCCTAAGTTGAGACATACCAACTTACCAGGCCTTTTAAAAAAAAGTTAAGACATACGAATAGTTACTTCCTAACACAAATTTTCAAATATTTTCTTTGTTTATCTTTTTAGTCTTTATTTATCTTGACACTATTTTGTGAGACTTTAATGTTTTCATGACCTCAAGTGAATAAGATAATATGTGTGTTAGTTGCAACAAATAATTTGATAAGTAACATAATATATATTGATTTACTAGATTTTTTTATAAACCCACTAATTTAATTAACAATTTTGAGCCAATTAATATTTAAAAGAGTTTTGTAAAAAAAAATCAGAACAAATCCATATTATTGTTAATTTGTTAACAAAAGACATATTATTTTATTTATGAAAATGACTTAAAATATCTATGAGTATTTTCTTTTAATCTCTCAAGATATGTTTGAAAAAACGTTGAGTTCAACTTTACTCACGTTTTGTTAAAAAATCTATCGTTATTTTTGTATTTACTAATTTGAAATGTATGAATAAAAGTTAAAAATTAATGCAAATGACAAATCAAACACACACTTACATGAGATCAGGCCCAGAGTTGGACAGTGAAGAAGCATGTTGATTATAAAATTCAACATTTTTTAAGGAAAAAATGAAGGAAAATATAAGATTGATTTAATGATTGAAAAGTAATAAATAGAGAAGGAAGAATAGATAAAGTAGATATTCAAATCCTCCAAATTAACATCTATAACAAAACTAAGATTTGCCTGGTAAAAAAAAGTGTTTTTGGAAGTGAAGAAAATGATTTCACAGTTTAGGCCATGAATTTGTTAAGTGTTTATTTACATATTAGTCCAGCGTGCGAAGCACACCTCCTAAGTGGAGCCGTTGCATAATTAATCTAATGCAATATTGAAGTCGTTTTCTCACAGTTGAGACTTGAGAGGTTGTTGACTTTCAACACCGAAGCACAGTGGTCAAGCATGGCTTGTTTGAAGAAGTCTATTTTGCTTCCAATGCACTTGAACAAATCCAAGGTTTTCCCTTTCATGATAAACCTATGGTACTATCACTACTATGCTATGTTCCTCTCTTGACCGTAGTTTAGTTTCAATTTCAAAACTTTAATGCTTGTTCGACAATCCAAGGAACATTAGCGAGAATGAGATTTTTTGTTGTTGGATGAAAGACATTGCCTTATACTATTTTGCTATGAAGCGGACGCCGACACGTTCCGATATGCTCTGACACGCGTCCGACATGTGGTCAACTTTTCAGGACACGTTGACCACGGGGACACGCGAGTTTGACCGAGTCGGACACGCAGTCAACTTTTTCGACACGTTTCGACACGTTTTCAACACGTTTTTTTTTTAAAAATATTTTTTTAAAATTAAAAAATTTTAAAAAAAATTGATAAAAATTTATATTCTTTTGTACATTCCATGAAGAGGAATAAGATCACTCCAAAAAGTGCTGAAGACTTGGTTTATATGCATGACAACCTTCAACTCTTATCAAGAAAGAGTCCAAGTTATGAACAAGAAGCAAATCAAATATGAAACATTGCTGGAGATACATTTGATTCACTTGATGATGTTGGAGATCTTCAAGTTGTCAGTCTTTCACTTGATGAGCCAGAGATAGAGGCTATGATTCTTCGAGATGGAGATAAAATTAATTGAACTTGTTAATAACACTTTATGGATGTTTTATTATTTTTGCTTTATATTTATGATATGAAATTTGAATACTTGAATGATTATATGACTTATTTTAGGCTGTTATATGTATTAAATATATATTATATTATATATATATATATATATATTAAAAGTATTATTTAATATCAAAACGTGTTCTAACGTGTCGGTATTTTTTAGAATTTACGTGTCAGAGTATCGTGTCGTGTCGGTGTCCGTGCATCATAGCTATTTTGTTTGGTGAATTAGTTAGAAAGAAACATGAAATGAAAAATAATATATATTAAATGTTTTTATATTTTTTTTAACAAGTCTCACTTAAGTTTTTTTTTTATATCTTTTATCAAATGATGGAAAAATGGAATTGTTTAAATTGAAAAAATATTCAGTATTTTATTTCATTTTTAATTAAAAAATAAACATTATTTTAAAAAGTTTAATGGCTATATATTGTAAGTGTAAAATTGTTTTAACATAATACCCAACGAAATTTCTCTATTTTATAACATCATATTTTATTGTTTTAATTAAGTTAAAAATACATAACCTAAAACATTGGAGGTTGGTTTTGAGATAGGAAAGTTGGATGGAGAAAGGTGGCAGGAGAAATGAGGGATTCAGTATTGAGATGGGAGAGTGAGGCAGGTGTACGAGTGGAGCAAGGAAGGTGATGATAAAAAAAAATGGGGGAATGGAATGGAGAAGGGTAAAAAAAAAAGGTTGGAGTTTTAGATAGGGAAGTAAGACAGAAAGGGTGACCAGAAAAATGGAGGATGAAGTTTTGAGATAAAAGTAGAGGAGACAAACTTATATTTGGAGTTAGAGGGACATTGGCCTCCCCTAATTATTATTTTTTAAATATATATCCAAGTGTCATTTACCTTTTTCTAATTATTTTGACAAAATATTTTATTTTGTTTTCATAGTTTTCTTTTTTAAAGATAATGCATGGCATTGTTCATCTTTTTAGGTAAGCATTATATATATATATATATATATTTTTTTAATCTTTATGGCGTAGAATATTGCGTTCTTTTCCCTTCTTTTAGACAAAATATTTTATTTTATAATTTATTTTTGTTTTTCTTAATAATTTGTTATTGCTATTTTAAAGGATATAAATGATTATACTAGGACTTTAATGACTTTATTAACATTCTCTTTATATTAATTCGATTATAATTAATTTAAAATTAATAATTATTAACTTTTCCTGGTGGGATTTGACAGCCTAAGTTGAGACATACCAACTTACCAAGCCTTTAAAAAAAAGTTAAGACATACAAATAATTACTTCCTAACACAAATTTTCAAATATTTTCTTTGTTTATATTTTTCGTCTTTATTTATCTTGACACTATTTTGTGAGACTTTAATGTTTTTATGACCTCAAGTGAATAAGATAATATGTATCTTAGTTGCAACAAATAATTTGATAAGTAACATAATATATATTGATTTACTAGATTTTTTTTATAAACCCACTAATTTAATTAATAATTTTGAGCCAATTAATATTTAAAAGAGTTTTGTAAAAAATAAAAATCAGAAAAAATCCATATTATTGTTATTTTGTTGACAAAAGACATATTATTTTATTTATTGAAATGACTTAAAATACCTATGAATATTTTCTTTTAATCTCTCAAGGTATGTTTGAAAAAACGTTGAGTTCAACTTTACTCACGTTTTGTTAAAAAATCTATCGTTATTTTTGTATTTACTAATTTGAAATGTATGAATAAAAGTTAAAAATTAATGTAAATGACAAATCAAACACACACTTACATGAGATCAGGCCCAGAGTTGGACAGGGAAGAAGCATGTTGATTATAAAATTCAACATTTTTTAAGGAAAAAATGAAGGAAAATATAAGATTGATTTAATGATTGAAAAGTAATAAATAAATAGAGAAGGAAGAATAGATAAAGTAGATGTTCAAATCCTCCAAATTAACATCTATAACAAAACTAAGATTTGCCTGGTAAAAAAAAAATGTTGTTGGAAGTGAAGAAAATGATTTCACAGTTTAGGCCATGAATTTGTTAAGTGTTTATTTACATATTAGTCCAGCGTGCGAAGCACACCTCCTAAGTGGAGCCTTTGCATAAAAGGGGCGTCGTATCACATGCAGGCCAACACGGTTGGAAGCTTCAAAATCAAAATTGAAAGCTGAGAGTAGTAGAGTAACGCTACCTTTTCCGTTTCCCTCTAAAATGGCGTCAAGTAAAATGAGGGTGGAGGAGCTGCGAACGGAGCTCCTCAACCGTGGACTCTCCACCACCGGAGCCAAACCCACTCTGGTACACTCTCTAACCAAATTCCCACTCTTTCTCTTCTCTCTCTCTCTGACGCATCCATTGATAATTCCAGGTCCGTAGGCTTGAAGCCGCTCTTCGCAAACAAACGATGAGTGACGGTGGTGCTTGTTCTCCTCGTAGGACTAGAAAGAGGGCAAGGGATTCGCACAATGGGGATTCGAACCACTCCGAAAACATCGAGGTTGCAGGAGAGACAAAAGATGAGGAGGAGAAGATAGTCACCGCTACCAAAAAGGGCATGGCGGTTCTCGACCAGTGGCTTCCGGATTACGTGAAGACAAACTTTCATGTTCTGCAGCTGGTGAGTCTAGTAATGGTTAGTAGTTGCATTTTGTTGTATGTGAGATGTTGTAAAAATTCAGTTTTTTGTTTGCCAGTGGTTACTTAGGTCCTGTTTGGATAAACTTTTTACTGAGTACCTATAGGAGAAGAAAATGCGAAGGCAAAATGAAATTAACTTCTCCCATAATAACATCAAATTTCCTAAGCTTATGCTAATTTCAACTTATGCATAAGCCAACAAAAACTAACATGTAACATTTGCCGATCAAAAAAAGAAGAAGCTAATTTTAGCTTATGCAAAGTTTATTCAAGCAGGGCCTTAATAAAAGGTTTAAGACTCACGTGTACATGCTTTTCAACAATGCAGGGCGGTGACATCTATGATGCCATGTTGAATCAGACAGATGTTCGGGATAACAATAACAAGTTCTATGTCATTCAAGTTCTTGGTTAAGTCTCAATTCCATCTACCTATTGATGTATAAAGCATGTTTTGCCTCGTGCTTCTCCAGCAGTTTTTTTCTGTTTATTCAACTGATTTTGCTGATTGCATATATCAAACTTTTTTGCAGAATCAGATAATGGCAGTGACTTCCTTGTTTACAATAGATGGGGAAGGGTAGGTATAAAGGGCCAAGATAAGATACATGGCCCTTTTAAATCACGTGAGAGTGCCATTCAGGAGTTTGAACAAAAGTTTTTAGCCAAGACCAAGAATGATTGGTTCAATAGGAATAACTTTGTTTCCTATCCTAAAAGTTATGCTTGGTTGGAAATGGACTACAGTGGCAAGAAAAATGAATCTACTGTGAGTTATATGATTCTATTCCTATTGCTGTATTTTCGTTTTCTTCATGTAACTTGATGTGCCTTTTTGCAATGAACTCTGGTTCTCTTGCCCTTGATCATGAAATTAGTTCACTGTCTCTTTTATAAAAGGCATTATAGAGTAAACTTCACTCTTTTCTTGTCAATGGTGAATTGGTAATCGTCTTTACTTGGAGTTTTACTGATGGATGGGGAGCAAAAGGAGGAAGAAACTTTTTCGATTGGTCATTCTAAACACTTGGTTATTGCTTTTAGGTTACAGAAAATCCCGGCCATTCTTTAGGAAAGCAGCCTCAGGAATTTAAACTTGAGCCACGTGTTGCAAAATTTATATCTCTTGTTTGCAACGTGAGCATGATGAATCAGCAAATGATGGAAATAGGTTAGTTATTTATTGCTTCTTTCCTTCACGTGGGTTGAGTCCCATGTCATTTGATCCAAAAGCATGCTTGACATCCTGTTGATTAATTTAAAACAATGATATGGTTTCCTTAGATTCAACTTATGACAGTCAATACTCATTATCATGTATTTGAATTCCCTCATTGTAGAATTCTGATACTCATTAAATATTCTTTATCTACTTTAACTGTGGGATCTTTACTTTAGGGTACAATGCAAAGAAGTTGCCCCTTGGAAAACTTAGCAAATCAACAATTTTGAAGGTAGGCCTTTGGGCATGTAAATTTTTTTCTCCTTTGGCATTTGTTAATTATATTTAATATTCCTTTCAAAAGTCTATCACATATACTAATTTCTTCTTTTGTCACTTCCATGTTGGTGAAATCAACATTCTTTAATACCATCGAGCTTTTATTATTTCCCCTTTTATATTTGGGTAATTCAGGGATATTTTCATGTACTTATGTGTGAGAGTAGCAAAATTAATTCATTTCTAGAATGAGCCCAAGTTTTCATGTCATTCAGAAGCCTTTTGATCATGGTGCCAAAGTTCCATTGTATGACTTGTTTTGTTTTCATTTTTTTGGTCACTACTATCATTTCAACTTGCATGCTTTGCATATCTTGTCTTGTTAAAAAAAATAACTATTTATATTTTGTGAATTATTTAGGGCTATGAAGTTCTCAAAAGACTTGCTAATGTGATTGATAAAGGTGATAGGAAAGTTCTGGAGCAATTAAGTGGGTAAGAAATTCGGTGTTCTTTTATTTATTTATTTATTTTTCCTTGATATGCTATGCTCTACTTTTCCTTTGAAATACTTACGTTTTCCATTTACTTTTGAAAGAATTGTGTGCTGTTTTCCTATATTTTAATTCATTTTCTATCATGAGGTTAGGAACTTTTGCTTTAAAGATATTGGAAAACCATATGTTATAATTGGTTTATTTGCTTGTTGCAGAGAATTCTACACTGTAATTCCTCATGATTTTGGATTCAAAAAAATGCGTAAGCTATCTCTCTCTGTCTCATTTATCTAAAGAACACATGCATCCTTTTATTATATAGTGGTTCGAAATCATAAATAAATTTTTATGGTAATTATGCATTCTTTTTAAGAGGAATACTAACATGAAAATATTTATAATGGCAGGCGAGTTTGTAATTGACACCCCTCAGAAGTTAAAACGAAAGTTAGAAATGGTAATCCTTTTTCCCAGATGCATGTATTGACCTGCTTATTCTGGTTGCTCTTAGATTATGATTATTATTTTCTTATATTTGGATGGTGGATTTTCTTATGAGGATTGTTATATACATAAATTATATACTTTCATTTATGACTCTGTTGGCTCTCCTGTTAACCTTGGTAGCTTCCTCTTGTCCCCTTGGGGCCAACCTCAATTATAAACTTTGTTTGTTTAACCATTGACATTAATTGATTCTTTATACTCAAAGGTTGAGGCACTTGCTGAAATTGAGGTTGCCACAAAGCTCTTGAAAGACGATGCAGAAATGCAGGTATCTCTATTTTAATTTTCTTCTTGTAGTTGATTGTTAATATCTAGAATCTTTTTAGTCTTTTCAAAAAAAATTCCTGGGATAATTCTGTTAATTATTACAGATAATATCCTTATCTCTTCCAGCTCGAAGGATAACTTTATGTAATGAGCTTAATGCTTATGATATAGGCTGCAGCTAAATTGTAGTTATTATAGATAATATACTCATCTCTTTCAGCCCTGACACAGTGGTAAAGTTGTGTCTTGGTGACCTGTTGGTCATGGGTTCAAATCCGGAAACAGCCTCTTTGCATATGCAATGGTAAGGCTGCATGCAATATCCCTCCCGCTTACCTGCGCATAGCGTGAAGCCTCCGGACAATGGGGTTACGTGGTGGTTTTTGTAGATAATATACTCATCTCTTATCATACAATTCTGGATTTGCTGCAGGGAGATCCTCTGTATACTCATTATCAATGCCTTCATTGCGAACTGGTACCAGTTGAATTTGGTTGTGTGGAATTTTCTATGGTAAACTACTATGCTGTCTTTATAGTTTTGTTGCAAAATTAAAAGGTATTTACTATGAAAAAAAAGTCAAGAAAGGAAAAGTGAATTCTAAATGGTGATAATGTTTCTTTTCACCTGATATGAAATACCAGTTTGTTCCTAAGCATAAAAAGCATTCTGCAAAATTGCATTCTGCAGTCCTTTAATATGACCTGTTGCTGGAGCTTCTGTTCTTGATCCTGACATTATCATCTTGTCCCTTTTGATGTCACTAGATTGAAGAGTATATGAAGAACACTCATGCAAAAACACATTCAAACTATACAGTGGATATTGTTCAAATATTCAGGACATCAAGAGAAGGTGAGGCAGAACGGTTCAGAAAGGTGTGGCACTCTGGCTAATGCATAATTGGATAAGGATCTTCCTCCCTTAATTTTTTGTCTACTAAGAATATAACTTTGTAATTCAAAGTTGTTTTAGTTTATGATATAATGTTTATATGTAGACATTTCACATTTAGCCAATTGTCTTTTTGACCTTGTATGACAGTTTGCTAGTACAAAAAATAGGATGCTTTTGTGGCATGGTTCTCGGCTCACAAACTGGACTGGAATTTTATCTCAAGGTTGATTCTTCTCTCATTTGTTCAGTAGTTTTTTTTGTTTGTGTGCATGTGCATATGGAGTATAGACATTAATTGTTTGATGCAATAATATCCTAGTCTGAGACGTGGACACACCATTGTCAGGTTTGCGCATAGCTCCTCCCGAGGCACCTGTAACTGGCTACATGTTTGGAAAGGGGGTGTACTTTGCTGACATGTTCTCAAAAAGTGCAAATTATTGCTATGCTACTCGTACTGCTAAAGAGGGGGTGCTCCTTTTATGTGAGGTTGTTTCTTGTCTAATGAAAATATTGTTGCATTACTAATAGCTGTGCTCCCTGGAATGAGGATTGAAAGTCCAATTATCAACTTCACCAAATGGTGTTGCATGTCAAACATTGTTATAGATAATTATAACCGCACAAGTTGGAGAATTTTGCACTGTTTTATCATATGTTGCTGAAATAAATGAGAGTATTGTCTGCAAGATTCCATTTAGAAGTTTTAGGCTTGCTATATGTTAATTATTGATCCACATCTTCAAGAATTTTGACTTATATTAACTTGTTTACTGTGCAATATGTCATCTTTGATTCTCCGTTCTTTATTTGCTGTATTTTTAGGTTGCACTGGGAGAGATGGCTGAGCTTCTAACTGCCAAATATGATGCTGATCAGTTGCCTAATGGAAAACTGAGGTTTGTTCTCCAATTTCGTAGTTGTCACTATTCTGTTTTGTTATCTCGTAATGGCAACAACTTACGACATAGTCTCTAATACAACACATTTTTTATTTAGTGTGAAATCAACTAACTTGATAGTAGGATCCTCTAAATAGGGGGTGGGACCCAACACATTCAATGAGTCTCACATGAATTTCAATTAATAATAGTGTTTTGAAGTGTGTATCTAGCATTTCTGATTGTGTCTATATTTGATTAATAGGTATATATGTCTTCATGTAATGTGAATCATTATAACAAGTTTTTATTGAGTCTGGCTGGCTTCAAGCTTGCCTCCCTGTTTGACTCCACAGCTAATAAAAGTTCATTGTTTTTAAATGCACTAGTGAATGTTAAATATACGTTCAAATATTGTGTTATGTATTATTTTTGCTTTTACTAGTCAAGTTTATATATGCTTTGCAATCTCATACTGCAGCACAAAAGGATTAGGAGGTACTGCTCCTGATCCTTCAAAAGCTCGGGAACTTGAGGATGGGCTCGTAGTTCCCCTAGGAAAGCCCAAAACAAAATCAGGCAAAAAGGTATGCACTAGAAGTTAAAATTCCATTAGAAGGGAAGTTTGTTGATAATTGTCATGATTTAATACTTCACATGTATTCTCTATCACTTTGTATTGCAGGGCGATCTATTGTACAATGAATACGTTGTTTATAATGTGGAGCAGATTAGGATGCGCTATATTGTTCACGTAAATTTCAATTTTAAGACTAGAAGTTAGCAGCAACGATTACTGTTATTTTATATATCTTATCATCTTCTAGTTCGCAAAGCCAATCAGCAATGATTATCTATGTAAACTATTTTTACACCTAAAAGTGATGAAGTTGGCAATGTTGCTAAGAAAATGAAGTCACTATCGGAAGTTGGCAATATTTTATATATCTTATCAACTTTAGTCAGTGCTTTCGTATCTTCGTGGCAATATCGGAAGCTAAAAGAAACAAATGGAAACTAGGATGACATAATTAAGCGAGGTAAGAAATATTAATAAAATCACTATAAACATAGCGAAATTTAGTTTTGAATTTTTGTTACTTCAATTTGTTTTTGTTAGTTTTAGTTCTCTGAATTTTTTTAAATGTTATTTTGTAATGATGTACACGCATTTAAACATGTTATGTTAGTGATCGATCTAACATGATAAGGGTCATGATATGTTTAGATGTGTCACATTGTTATTAAGTAATAGTAAGACTTATTTTCAAAACCTTTAAATTTATATAGGAAATAGTTAAAGAATTTTTTTACCATCATTCAATTACAAAATTATATATATATATATATATATATATATATATATATATATGATAAGTTTGTGACTTGCACTAACTTAAAAGCTATACCTACTATAATTTCTAATTAATTGGTGGTACATTGGTACAAATTTTTTATATAGGAATTAAATTCATTTATAAATTAGACTGTGATTTTATTTTTTTTAAAGACTAAATACTAAAATTTACCATATTTAACCTCAGATAATTTACTTATTAACTCTGTTTCTAGTTAATAAATAACTTTTTACCATAATGATTTTATTCCAATTATGTGGTGTTCTCATCGTTATATGCCAAATAGATTTTAAGCAGAGTTAGCAAATCAAATAATTTGAAGTTAATGTATAGAAATAAGCTTACCTTTTTCCTTATCTCTGTGAGTTCCGTATGTCTTGGTCCACCTTGTTAATGTAAAACAAAAGAGAAAAACTGTAGGGAAAGCGCTAGTGGTAGGTATTAGTTCCATACTGGCAAATTATTGAACGAACGTATGTTTGATGTTTCATTGAATTTTCCACGCAAACATAGTTTTTTTAAAATATATATAAACATATATGTGCAATACTTATTCACACATATTTTAATATGTATTTGTACATAATAATAATTTATTTTATATAATTAAAATTATAATACATAAATATTTTTATTATAAAATTATAATATAATGAAATATTATAAAATAAAATATCTTTTATATAAATATTTCACTATCGATGACTTAAAAATATATTTAAAAAGAGATTAAAAATAAAAATGAAAATAATATAATAAAGAAGATAAAAATTGTCAAAATCCCTAAAAACATTAAAGAAAAATAGCTAAAAACACTCTTGTGTGAGATAATTTTTTCTAATCTATATATAGAGTGATTTATATAATTAAAGCATATAACTTTATAACATACCATACATAGTGCTTGACTAAAACTTCCAGTACAATAAGAACACCTATTTTTTGAATGGTTTATTGGCTGTCGATTGAGATTCGAAAAAAAAACTGATATATATGAAAAAAACCACCAACAAAACAAAATTTGAACTCCAGAAAAATTTACAACATATTCAAATGCCTTAAGTTTGCAATTTATTTAAGTGTACCTGCATGCTAATTAAAAAATTATATTATAATTTAATCTGATTATTTTCATGTCAAGGAATTCAATGAAACAAAATCGAAGCTTAAAAAAATGCACAACATCTTTATAACCGTAGTAGAAATACAAAAAAAAATATTTTAACCACTTAAATAAAAATTCAATTGCCTTAATTTTACAAGTTATTTAATCACCATTGTGACAATCAATTTTTTTTATGATAACTTAAATAAATATAAATATTAATTTATATTAAATTATAATTTTTATATTATATTTTAATAAAAATCTTAAAAAATGACATAAAAGAAAAATAAAATAATTTTTTATTATATGCAAATATGCATGTTAAAATACTACTTAAAATTAACTTTTCCTTATTTATATTCTCTAGTTTTATTATTTTTAATTAATTCCTTTATTTTATTATTTTATTATCTTTTAAAAATTATTTTTCTTCTTTAAAAAAAGAGTTAAGAATTCAAGTTGGAGGGACTTGAATTCTTAACTTGGTTTTGAATTTTTTTTGAAAAACAATATAAATTTGAATCTCTCAATCCAAATTTACAGCGTAAACAAAAAATATGTATGTTTATAAACATGCATGTTTATGGAAATAATAACTGTACGTGTATGTTTTATGTTTATGTATATATTAAATTTTTGTTGTATCTTTGTGTGAAAAATTCATGTTTCATTTCCATGTGACTTTTTTGTTATGTTGCTGTTCCTTTTTCTGAAGCAGAGTCAAACACATACATCAAGTGCAGTAGAATTTTAGCAGCTTGGGAGCATGATTGAGTTTAAAAAACCTTTGAATAGTGACAGTGCCTGACCAAATAAAGCATTTACCACATTACAAGTGCAGGGTGCACACGCCAATATTAAAGTCCTTAGATTTGATAATGACCTCATCCAGAATCTATGTTCTTCTCCCACAAGATAGATAGAGCATGGCCAATTTCATTAGCCATAACTGCTCCAATATCCATATTTAATACAATATGACACTAGAAAATCACCCTCCCCCTAGAAGGGCTTCATCGATTCTTTAATGCACAAGACATGAGTGCATGCAAAATTTAGAAATCCACTGTGACATACGAGCCTGTTTCATTTTTTTCCCTTGAGCTTGAACCATTCTGCATAATTAATTTCAGTTGACCTTGCAGTGAACCAAACAGCAAAGAGAGTAATGATGGGCTGCGTAAGTGAGACCTATGTAGAAACTGAACTAGGATTTGAGCCATTGCCACACGCCACAGGCTCTCGCATGCTATTCACTGGACTTTTTTTTTTTTTAAATGTTTCATTACACCTCCTCCCCTCCGAAAGGGGCAAAAAACCTCTCAAAACAGGGCTTATAGGGGATTCTCTTTAGTGAAACTGAAAATGGTTTTTGTCCTAGCTTTAGATCCACCATCAAGTGGTAAAGACAAATAAGACCAAGTTTGTTCTGAATTGAGGATGGTGGCCTATTAGTTTGCATAAAAGGCAAATTATACATACGTTACAACATTTGAATATAATCGTTATTGGTATTAGCCCAAGCAAAATATATGACATTTTGGTTCACCATTTGGCCTCTTTAGTAAACTCAACTTGCTGATATGTTTGGTTTATCTCGAAAGTACATTTGCATACATATATTTGATTTGGAATCAAGTTTAAATTTAAAGCAATAGCGAAGTTATTTTTGAAAATTCAAATTGCAAAATGAAATCCATGTAAACAGGTTTATGAGGTTTGCTATTGAATTTGAAGTACTACCTATGACTCATGCTTTGCTGAATTCAATGCAAACTTATCAGAGATGGAAGTTGTGTAGGACTTTTTTTACTTGGGCACAATGGCTAATCAATAACTTCAATTCTCAGTTTTTGTGTCCTTGGATGGGCAGTGTTTAGGCATTAATGTTATCCTTTGAAATTGTAGTAATGTAGGGTGTGTTAATTAAACAGCTAAAAACTTTGGGGAGAAAAAGGTAAGGGGCTATTAGATATAGGGAATGATATCAACCTAGGGAGCCTCTCCCAACTTACTCTAAAACTCACTCATACACATGCCAGTGCCATACTTAAAAACTTGCGGGCAACACGCAAAGCCTACGTGCACTCATACATTATTCTTCTTCTCCCCCTTGCAAAGGAAAAACTATAAAGGCAAAGCCAGCATGGGGGAGCCACGTATGCATGTGGGGCCCAAACACTCAGGATCCAAAGTGCTCGGTCGTACCAGTACTATCTCTGCTGCAGTGAACCTCAAATGAACAAAGGGTTTGATGACCTTTTTATGAAATTAAGCCAGACAAGACTCCAATCGGGTTTCCTTCGATATACCCTTCTTTGAATTTCTGTGTATACACTGCCATCATGACATGGCATGGCATGACATGCCACAATTCTTTTCCTTTTCTTCATTTCTATCTACAGTACTCTACAGAGAGATTATTACATCTAGTCTCAACTAATCTCTTCATAACAAAAATTATTAGACAATTTATGATTATGATATTCCTAACTAATCTCCATATAACATATAATAAAATGTTATTAATTTAAAAAACTTAAATACATATCATATAGAGAATAGTCATGACTATAAATATATGTACTAATCTAGAATAATCTAATATTTCTTCCTTCATAATAATATATAATGGAATGTTATTAATTCTTTCTTATAAACTGAAAAAACTTGGTAATGTATTATATGAAAATATAATACATAGTGGTGTGAGATCATTAATTTAATAATTTCTCCCACTCCATGACTTTCATTTTCACTCACTCATTGCTCCTGCCACGCTGCTTACATTAATCTCTTCTGTCCCTCTCTCTCTGAATTTGCTACCTATAAATACTGAGCCTCTACTGCCACACTCGCATACTCAAGGTGTGGAGTAATTTTTCTTCACTGGGTGAGAAGCTCCTTGTTGGAGAAGCAGGGCACGTGCAACTCTCTAGGCTTAAGCGCCATTGAACCCTTTGCACGTGCTCCCCTTCTCCAACACGGCTTCCTCACCCTCCCTTCCCTCTCTTTATCAGTTACTCCGGTAAGTCTGCCACTTCATGCGGTAATTGCTTTCCCTCTGTCTTAATTTGTTAATTTCCCACGTAGATTTAATTAGTTCCAGATTTACATCATGACTCTTCTTGTTGTTGTTGGAAACAGTGTGAAGGATATCAATGTTACATTGTGGTCTCCAACAAATGAAAGATTAATTACGTACCATTTTATCTGACTACCCTTTGAACAGTAATTTCATTTCATCACTGAGATATCATGCACCATACTCAGAAATACCATGCGTAACTCTGGATGTTTAAGTATAAGAACTATGAACACTTTTTTCCTGCTATAAATGGTGTTATTTACTAATTATCTGGTTTGAAAGTGAACACTATTCTACGTAAGCAGTAGTAGCTAGTTTCTGAAGTTGAGGACATTTAAATTCAATTTTTTGAGTCTCCGAATGCAATGTAACTCAGGCACCTTACACGTAAGAGCGGGGCCATGGATGATGAGTTTGCTTGCAGTGTAATAGCGGAAAGTTTCAATTTGCAAGACTTGTAGTGTAATCGAAAATGCTGAAACATGTTAATATCTCGGTACGACAATTTAGCTGTCCAAATGCATTTCGCTGTCAAAGAATCTTTATTATTGTTTATTTTAGGCTTATGTAGTACTACCTTTGTCCTTATTATAAGAAACACATGATATTGCCAAGAAGAATGTTTTGGAGATCTGACTTGATATATTATTACTTGTTTCTTATAATTAGTGCATGTACTCAGTCATTAATTTAAGAGCTTCAAAACATTGTTCTTATAATATCTTATTTCTTATAATAAAACCGAAGTTAGTAGTTTGTTGGGAAGCTCTTAAATTGTATATGAAAAATTTAATAAGAATGTTTTATTGAAATAAACTAATGTAGATGTATACAACCGTCAGTTTACAGTGTGAAAAAGATTCAAATACTCCATCTCCACGTTCAAAAAGACATGGTGTTACGTGTGGAACTGAAACAACTACTGTTTTACACCAATGTCTTGTGCCTACACTATTTGCAGGAAAATTCTTCTGAAGAAACAACATCGTTACGGGGTCGGAAACCGCAGTTCTAGATGGAGTTGAAGATGATTTCTTACCGTTATGAGAAAATATACATGTGCAGTTGTACCATTTTTCTTTTCTTTATAACATAAAAAAAAGAGGCGTGGAAAATTATAAAAGGTGTATTAAAAAATATAAACAAAAAATAAATAGAACTTCTTATAAAATAATATAATTCTGATTTACTTGAATCGTATTTATATTTGAAAATAAATGCTAGGGATATTCAATCCGCTCGGTGCTGATGAATACCAAATTATGGATTTAGGCCATCTAAATAAGTTTTAAAATGTAATAAATAAAAAGTTATAAATTTTGATTAAAATTATCAATTAAAATATATATAATCACAGTTTTTAGATTGTAAAAGCTTTTACAATCATTGTGGTAATGTTTGTTGTGTAATTAAATTAAAAATTTAAATATATTTTTATTCTTTATAAATATAGTTAAATTTTAATTTATTTTTCAATCAATTATTTTGTTGATTTTTGTCTTTATTAATTTGAATTTTTTAAAATTATTTTGAACTAATCTTCAAGACCTAAATTCCTCGTATAATGGATGTTTCCATTAAAGGTCCTGTAAGAAGGTCTAATACTACAATGAGGATGAAATCAGATTTGGAAGATGTAATTAATAATTACGACTATCAAAGAAAGTATAAGTGAAAGTGTATTAGAGGCAACACAAAAACTAGTCAATCTTCTACAAGTTAATAATGATTTGAGCCCAACTTTATGAAAACAATTTGGAGAGTTTGAATTCATATGATAAAGCAACGGGCTATGTATTGTCGTATAATTAGTGGAGTATTATTAGTGAAATGATGAGTAATATGAAGAATGTTAAGTGACATTCCATGTTAAGAAAAAAATGTCAGAGAAAGTATTGTTTGCATTTTTCTAAGTAGTAATTAAGTCAGTTTTTATTTTTTATTTAATTTTGAAATATTAAGTTCTAACACCTTTAGGCCTTATATTAGTAAGGCAAGTTTTGTGTTTTTAAGACTTCTTAAGTCATTATGATAACTAAGGGGAATATATTACCATGTGTGCCGAGTGGAAAGTTATTATGAAGAGAATTTATGGCAGTGTGAATTTGTTGTAGTAAGAACTTAATTCTTCTATTTCGAAGGGTGGCTAATTGCTTATGGATTAGTTTGTAATAGTAACATTTTGTACAATAAGAGGGTAGGGAATTTGAAGATTAGTCAAAATTTTAGTGTTTTTATAGTACGAGAGTTTTTTTTTTTTAATTATCTTAGAGTTAATTAATAACTTTGTAGTTCTACTTTTACTATCAAGTTGTTATTAAATTCAATGACTATAAATATATTTGTGATTTGAAGTTGAAATTATTGTCACATATATAATATGTAATTTGCATTTAAAATGTAATTTAAAGATTAGTAAAATTAAAGTAAAAGTAAGAGTCTATATTCTTTTAAAAAATATTTTTGACTCAAATAGTCAAATTTACTTTTTTTATTTGACTTTCATACATGTAATAATTTAATTGACAACACATGTTGAGTTTGTGTGAGAGAACTTGAGTTCAATTCTCACATAATACATTTAAAAAAAGATAATGAGTTTAAAATTAGTTTAAATTTTGAACGGTAAATATTTACCTAGTCCGTCCAAAAGATGAAAACTTGTAAAAATATCATGAATCTCGTAGAAGAATTAAAGATTCCAATTTTGATGATTAAAAAACATAAATTGTTATTAAAATCAAATTTCTGTTCTTGATAAATTTTATTCCATTAACAAATTGCAGTTAGAACTATGTTTTTTTTCTTTCTATTTTTTAAGATGATCCTAAGAGTTCTTAATTGCACTTGAATCAGAGAGATAAAATAAGTAATGTGAAAATAACAAATAAGGTGGTGGGTGTAATTTTAAGGTATATTTGTATCTTGTGATTTTGCATGGCTGGTAATTTTTATTGATTGAAGTGTGTCTTTATTATGAACACTAACATCACACATTAAAGCGTAACATTGAATGATATACTTCTGTCAATTAAGCATTTAACAAATAATAGTTAGCGTTAGAAACTTTTCTTACAAGCTTTTCAGGAACTTTAACCTAACTATAATCCCTTGGTAAGTTCATGCCGTTAGGTGCCATAGTTATCTTGACGAGTATCTCAGGTATCTGGTGGATGATTGAAGATGACACAAAGTTACTTTTCTTGACGGAATGTGGTTGAGCCTCAATCTGCCCTCAAGTGTCCATAACAAAAATATTTTTAAAATTGTACAAAAACACAACAGTATCACATTATATATTTTCAAACCTGTGTTATATTTCATTTTAAAAATAAAATAACACTAATTTTTTAAAATTTGTTTTTTTTATTAAAAAACATAAAATCAACATTTTATTTTAGATACATTATTATAACTGCATAAAAAAATATACATCGTTATAATAACTTGCTGACATAACAATTTTAATATTTTTGTTTTTCGAAAAACGGAGTAAAGCAACTAGTGGCAGTATGTGTTGTGTTCTGGGAGTGGTTTTTGAAGGGAAAAAAAATAGCGCTAGCTGCTCAATACTTTTCGAACTTTCACTTTGGAGTGAACTCTCTTACGACTTTAAACGAAAATTCAAACATCACTGATCTAATCAAACAATTCTAATTTCCTCATTCTTCTCCACAAAGCGATAGGTTAGTTTCTCAAGAGACAACAATGTTGCACGAGCTTCTGCTGTCGTTGCTGGGCTACACCGGCGACTTAATCATCGACGGCCGGGACCACCTCACCGCCGAAACCCCCATCTCCGACGAATGCACTTTCAAGCTCGCCCCCGACATCTCTTTCATCGACCCAAGCGACAGGTTCTTCTAACTGTAACCTTCAATTTTTTTTTTCTTTTTTGTTTTTTTCTGAACCCCAAGATACAATTCGTTTATTTTGTGGGGGTATTTTTATAATGGGCACTTTGAAAATTGAATTTTTCGAATGGATTGTGCTGTTGGGTGCAGGGAACTTATTGAGAGGATCATCGTGTTGGGGTTTTATTATAGGGAGATGGAGCGGTTTTCAGCGAAGTGTAGGGATTTAAGTTGGATAAGGTCAGCAAATGCGAAACCTTTGGAGAAAAAGGAGAAGGGAAGTGTTTATCGTAGGGCACTAGCCAGTGGCATTGTTGAAATACTCTCAGTTTATAGGTCTGCGGTTCTGCATATTGAACAGAAGTTGTTGTCTGAAACCATGCCTATCTTGGCAACAGTTACTCAGGGCCTTAACAAGGTCATTTTTGCTGTTCCCAACTTTTTTTTTTTTTGTGTGTGTGTGTGTGTGTGTATTTTGATTTTGGCTTTATTTGTTACTTGCTTTCCAGTTTCTTTGCCTTTTGCCTCCTCTACATGAGCTCATCCTAGAGATTGAGCGTGATGATATTCGTGGAGGTCAGCTTCTTAATCTTCTACATAAGAGATGCCACTGTGGAGTGCCTGAATTACAGACTTGCATGCAAAGGTATGCAGTTCTTTTCACGCGTATCTTCTTTTGCTGTTGTGTTAGATTAATAGTCAATAAACATTTATGGTTTTAAGTCATGAGTTTTTTAATGCTGGTAGTCACTACGTAGTCTTTAGTGTAGTAAAAAAATTATAGGTGGGAAGAAAAAATATCTAAGACTATCATGTTGGTTGGTTTGCAGGTTAATGATGGATTTCTTTTTTGGGACTTATTTGTTTATTCTGATCCTTAAAACATTGCATCAGTCTTCAGATTACACTCCTGGTTAATTCTTATTATCTTTTTCGGTTATTCTTGTGCAAAGCTTAGGCTTCTTTGGCATGGACACCAGGTCATGTATAACCAGCTTGCATCCTGGATAGTTTATGGGATTCTTCAAGACCAGTATGGAGAGTTTTTCATTAGGAGGTAACTCAGTATTAATTTTTAGTGTATACACTGTTGATATGCATGTTTTTGTGTTTGAAATCAATTATAGAGGTAGACTGATGCGGTGGCGTTGTATTGCAAGAATGCTGATTAGATAATATATACTCTTTCATTTATTATCCCAGTGTTCCAAACTTTTTGAAGGGCTGAAGGCCTTTGTTGAATTTTTTTATTCCCACAATTGATTTATCATACTATTAAATTGGATATACAGAATTATTGTTGTCAATTACTGTCATAAGTTATCAAAACAATTGTAGCCCCTGCTATATTTCAATAGTTTCTGTTATATGCTGTTGTCAGCATGATTTTCCAATGACTAAACATTAACAATACTTATTTGTTTTATCTGTTAGAATGTATGAAAATATCTAATATTGTATTGATCATATCTTATAATATCTTAGATTACCCTTTAGGATCAGTTTCCCTATTTTCTCCCTATATTTTAAGATTGATTACCATATTTCACAATCTCATGATTTGTGTCCTGCTAGTTAGGATTATGATTGTAAGGGTTGGTATTCTAGGTTTTATGATCACATCATCACATTCTAATACATCACATCATATCAGGTCAGTATCAATTTCATAGTATTTTTTCCTTTCTATTCTGTGTCTCTATACGTAAAACTCCATAATTTCAACATTATCTATTATGTATATACTTAAGAGATTCTATTACCAAAACGATAAAAAAAAAAAGGTTTTATCACCTCCAATCTCTTCCCTCCAAACTAGAAAAAAACTATGCTAAAATATACGACGTGTTTGGTACTTGAAAATTAATTTATTTGGTTATTAGTTCATCCTCTCCACTACTTTCAAACTTTGTGATTGTTTGGTTGCATTGATAATTTCTTGTTTCTTAGGTTTTGAGATCTTTTATTTGCAATTATATACTTGACCTGATTCATTTGCTTTTCAGGCAAGAAGATAGAGATGTAGAAAATAGCTCATCTCATCCGGACATCTCTGAAAAGTTGGCACGCATGTCAACTGATGATGCATCTTTGACTGATTGGCACTTGGGCTTTCACATTTCTTTGGTAATTGCTCTCGTTATTGGCTAGTTCTGGACATTTCATGAGACTGAGCGATTTCCTTTGGGTGTGTTTGTTTCAAGGTTTAAAATTTATTGCTGAGAATGTGAACCTTGGAATGTAATATTCCCATGATTATTATGGGCCATAAAAAAGTATTCCTAGGTATTGTTCGGGCCTGGGAAAGTAGTAATACCTTGTTTTACTTAATTTGTGTTCCTATGCTAGGGTTGGGAAAGTTATACTCGTAGGAATACGGAAAGTTATTTTCTATCCCAATTATAACTTCCATTTCTACTTACTTTTTTTATTCTAATCATTTTGAATTTTAAAAGATATTACTAGGAATATTAAAATGTAACCAAACATATTTTTTAATTTACTCAGAAATAATATTTCTGGTTATAGTAGTCCTAGGAATGCCATTCCTTGGAATGCAGTATTATACCTTGAAACGGACGTCATCTTTTTGATGAATATTGTTTTGGCTCTTAGTGTTTGTAGCTCTCTTTTTTGTATCAATGGCATTCCATGTCTCATTTTTTAATGAATGGGATTTTGTCCAGTTTAATACATGAAGTTCTTATTGCCCTTTACTTTAGATTGACAGGTCACCTGGTGTTTATGCATACAATTTTTATTGTTTACACATTTTTGTTTTGCAGGATATGCTGCCTGAATATATACCTATGCGTGTTGCTGAATCAATTCTTTTTGCTGGCAAAGCTGTTAGGGTTCTACGAAATCCAAGTCCTTCCTTCCAGTCTGGGGATGCTGTGCATCCTCAAATGCCTACAAGCTTTCAGAAAATACATGGATTAGCAGGGCGTTTTCATTTTCAGAGGGAACCTGCAATTAATATGGGAATGGAAGAAGATTTGCTTCCACAATCTGAGGCAGATAAGATTGAAGCAATGCTTCTGAACCTAAAGGTTTTCATGTAGTTGGATTGTTGGCACCCTTTTATCTGGTTTACTTCTATGGTCTTAACTAACTGACTAATAAGTCTTTCTTTACTATTAACATTTCCAGTTAGTTTTTAAGAAAACTCATTAACTTTCCACAGGAATCATCTGAATTTCATAAAAGATCATTTGAATGTGCTGTGGACTCTGTTCAGGCCATTGCAGCTAGTCATCTCTGGCAGGTGCTTAACATAATCTCCTGGTTCATGTATTTATTAGTTTTTAGAGCATTTATGTTCAGAAACTTCAATATCTATTCCCTCCATGTCTGCAGCTTGTGGTGGTACGTGCTGACTTGAACGGCCACCTGAAGGCCTTAAAAGACTATTTTCTTTTGGCAAAAGGAGATTTCTTCCAGGTAAATCTTGAGATGTTATCTATACCAACATTTTGACTGGCAATGAGTATCTGTCAACTTGCACATTTTTTTCTATTTGTGTTAAACAAAAGACTGTTTATTATCTTTAAATCTTGGCATTTGTTTGAAATGGAAGTGATACAAGATGAAAAGTTGCGGTTGGGGCATGGTGGTGATATGACCAAGAGTGCTTACCACCATGCCAACTCTTGACAAATAACACCCTGCATCTGATGGGGTCCTTTCCTATTTAAGCCATTGGACATGGGTCATTGGGTTGAGCTTGACCCACAGACTCAACATGTACCCTTGTGACCCTTTGGGCATATCAAGGGGAATAAAAGTTTTGAACTTTTGATAACTATCCATCCATCAAATAGTGATTTCAATGATATGTTTTGTCCTTTTCTGCATGTGTTTGTTTTAACCCTTGAAAGTGATTATATTGGTTTTATTTTTATCATAATCCTTGTGTGTTTGTGTCTATGGCCATATCATATGACATTACTTGTAAATTGTCATCAATTTATATGTAGGGAAATTTATGGTGGATTACTGATTATTTTGATAGTAGCTTGAGTAATTTGTAAGTGATTATAAATTATAAATTATGTTAGATGAGTTTCCCCGTCATTCACTCTTTCTTAGATTTCCAACATCTGCATTGTTCATTATTTTTTGAATGATCTATTTGATAATGGTAAAAAATATTCTTTAAATCTATATATTGGTTGGATTTCTGAACTAGTAAATAATTCAGTTACAAGATAGGAGATGTTGCAAATTCGTTTAAACTTTAAACTACAAAATCAACATTGGGCAGTGCCTTGTCTATCCTATGCCTTGGATATGCATCAATTGCTGAGGTTCATACTTCAGTTTATCTTGTAATTTTAATGAAATTATACTGACATCTTTGATTTACTCATTATTTTCTGTGCAAGTGTTTCCTTGAGGAAAGTCGTCAGTTAATGCGATTGCCACCACGTCAGTCAACAGCTGAAGCTGATCTTATGGTTCCATTTCAGCTGGTTTGTTTACCTTATGATATGATTTTTTGGCTTAATGCCATTCACCTTTTAGTTACATCAGCATGTTCACGTTTTTAGATGCGTTAACAAACCTTAATTGCAATTCCATTGGAATGCAGGCTGCATTAAAAACTATTGGTGAGGAAGACAAATATTTCTCTAAAGTGTCATTGCGGTTAGGATCCCTATTCATTATTTTTCCTTCCATTTTTGCTTGCTTCATGCTGAGTTGTTATGAACACTGTGCTAAAATGTCCTCTTTCTCTTCTAGGATGCCATCTTTTGGAATCACAGTTAAACCTTCCCTATTGGATTTACCAAAGCCAACCTCTTCTGTAGATGGTAGCTCTGGTGCTTCACTTTCAAATGCTTTGTCAGAAGTGTCAGTAGATGGTTGGGATGGTATTGCTCTTGAGTATTCTGTTGATTGGCCTTTGCATTTGTTCTTTACTCAAGAAGTCCTCTCTAAGTAAGTTTCTACTGCTAATGTCCTGCAGCCAAGGGTTTATTGACTTATTCTTTTCTCTTGCTATTATTTTATACACTAGATCTAACTGGAAACCCTTTATGGTATAAAACTTCTTAAAAAGTGTCATGGCATCATAAAGCAAGTGTGCAAGATGTTCAACTGTTACATTATCAAAAGGATCATTAGTTTAAGGCATATATATTATTTGTATAGGGGATGTATCTTGTGAAACCACTGGTTTAGTTTTATTATGAAGAAATGTGGACCGTTGGATAATCTGGCTTAAATGGTCAAGATTGAAAGAGTGTTTGAAAAAGTCACGTGACTTTGTGTTTTAATGTTGACCATGTATTATTCAATAATCACTTAATCAGGATTTGTTCCCTTCCTCTCGTACTAAAACAATGCTTTGGTATTATGGCTTCTTTATATAAGCAGTTAAGCACTTATTGAAGAAAAAAATAAAAATAAAAATGAATTAAACTTCCTTCATAGTTTAAAATAAGCTGATGCACATCAGCTATTGGAGAAGTTAGAATCACGAGAGAGCTTTTATTAAAGTTGAAGTGCATAAGTTGATTTTATCTTATGGTAGAAGCTTCATCAATTTTACCTTTGTATTTTCTTTTCAAAGTGATTATGGAGAAGTTTATCCAAATAAGGCCTTTATATCTTAATATACTTGAGATGTTATTTCTAGTTCAGTAACTTTTCTACACAAATAACACTTTTAACAGGTACCTAAGAATATTCCAATACTTACTACGGCTCAAACGAACACAAATGGAGTTGGAGAAATTATGGGCATCTGTAATGCACCAATATCATAGTGATTTTCCCAAACACCGAAATGGTCAAGAAAAGTGCTCAGAAGCACAGCAGAAACGACAGCGGTTTCGACCGATGTGGCGTGTTAGAGAGCATATGGCATTCTTGGTCAGAAATCTCCAATTTTATATTCAGGTTGTCATTCATATATTGTCTTTGATTTTAAATTTATTATACTGTTATTATAAATTATCATCATCAGTATTTTTAGAAAGAACAAAAATCAATTTGAGTTTGGTTTGAGCAAAAGCACAATGATGGTATCCTAATTACAATTTTTTGGTGTGTACTGTACCTTTTTATGACAAATAAAATGCCTGTTTAACATTTAAAATTGTGCTTTCCTTTGCAGGTTGATGTAATAGAGTCTCAATGGAATATTTTGCAATCTCATATTCAAGAGTCTCATGATTTTACAGAACTTGTGGGCTTTCATCAAGAGTAATAATTTCTCTATTGCATGTTTAGTTTTTACATTTTATAGTGGCGTAAAATTGTTTTTCTTGCTGAACTATTTCACATGCATACTACCAATACCAGCCTGATCATATTTATCCAAATTAAATTCAGCTCTTAGTGACCATTGATTCAGTAGGCCAACTTTTATCCTATAGCTGTCACCTACAGGGATCATATTTTTACTTTTATGGTCAAAGATAACTTAGTTTTTCACTTTGCTGTTATTGAGTATAGATAGTAACAGTAGATCAAAAAGCAGTTTCCTTTACCCTGAACTAGCAGTTTAATGAGAAATAGGGAAGCATTTGTCAGGTGCCACATTGTTTAGACTGTTTATTGGTTTGTGAATTATAAACTAGTTAGTGTGGTTTGTTGTATTCCTTCTGGTGTCTATTTTACCTAAATATTGCCAATTAGTACATCATACTATTTGACTTTAATGTCTCCTACAGGTATCTTTCAGCCTTGATTTCACAAACTTTCTTGGACATTGGTTCTGTGTCGAGGATACTGGATAGTATCATGAAGCTTTGCCTGCAATTTTGCTGGAATATTGAGAACCAAGATAACTGTTCAAATACTTCTGAACTGGAGCATATAGCTGAGGTGATATGCATTGGTGGTTTTGTTTGCCAAATAACCGTACAGGAATAAGTATCTCAATAAAGCCATTATTTTCCTCATACAACTTCATATATTAAAATTAGTAGGCTCAATTATCTGAACCTCTTTTAATTAAGAGGGAGAAAAACTTAAAAACTATACTAATTAATGATCATCTTATTCAATCTATGTCATGTGCATTCATGCTATAATATTATGATATATTATGAATAGCAAAAAATGCTCTGCTTTTTTTTTTTTTTTGACTTAGCTTTCTCCATATAATTTCATTATAACTTAATAATCAATGATGTGGGTAAGGTTATGATGATAAATCTATGAATTCTGTAGCTGTATCTCTTAGATCTACCATAAGACAGGCTAAATTGGCTTTGAGGAACTTCAGAATTGATTTCTAAACAATATTAATTATCAACTATTGAACTTGTCTGGTAGTAGTCAGGAAAAGTACAATATAGTTGCTTCTTTATGGTTCTGTTTCCCACAAGCCTCCTTTTTTACTGGAAGCTGGCATAAATTTATATGGAAATATATGCTTGAACCTTTCTATTTCCCTTCAAATATCTGAAGTACTACCTCCTTTGACTCAATGAACAAGAAATGAAAAATTACGAGTTATGTCATTTATTCTTAAATGTATACTGTCAAAAGTTGAACTTTCTCTCTTCACTTTAGGTGTATTCATAGAAATTTACTCTAACCGGGGCTAAATTGCTGGGGAAGATTTATATTTAAATGCAATCTGTGTGTGTAATGATTAAAGGCACATCCATTTTCCTCTCTTTCTCACCTGATTGGACCTTTTCAAATTACTCGTTACATTTCTATATTTTAGATTTAGATAAGATCTCCATCCTTTACTGAAATCTATTGTTTTGACTGTTTATTTATTATGTTTGTTTTCTCTAATCAATCATCTATAGGAATTCAACAAGAAATCAAATTCCTTGTACACTATACTGCGCAGCAGCAGGCTTGCTGGAAGTCAGCGGGCACCCTTTTTGAGACGTTTTCTCTTGCGGTTAAATCTGAATTCCTTCTTTGAGGTAAAACAATCAGATCAATAATTAGTCTCACTGTTTAACTTTAGATCAATGTTTCTTATTGTTTGTTATTTTGTCCCTTAACAGGCAACTGCTGCAAGGGGGGTTCTGAATGTTGTTAGGCCACGCCCTACACTTCCTGTTTAACTTTAGATCAATGGATCTGAAATTTCTCCTTTTTTGTTGTTAAATCTGTTTTTTTTTTTTTTATTTTTTTATCCTTTTCATTGTCTAAAAAATCAATTTTCATTGTGATTAAAATTCAATTTTGTTTCTGGATATTGTTGTGTTCATGTTTTTCTTCTGCAATGAGATTCATTTGGTTTCCCTCGTTTTTAGTTGTTCCTTGATGTAAGGACACTGAGGGATATTGTATTTTAATGTTAAGAAACGGGTGCTTGCAGACGAAACTCACCTCTCTGTGGAAGAAATCCTGTATGCCACGTAGAATCTCTCAAACAGTGATTTCTTCTAGGAAACAGTTTTTTCACTTAAGAACTCTCCAAGGAATCCTATTGGAGATGCTCTAAATAGTGTTCTTCCCAAATCCCACATGGTTAGGTTGTTTGTGGAAATGTCCTCCCACACAAAACACATTTTATAATCTGAATTTGGCCTATTGCCATTATATCCTCCAACTCTTCTTTATATCAGGTGATACCAATGGAATATGATCGAATAAGCCAATTAGTCTGATTCAACAAGACTAACAAAACAAAATAAATATGCAGAGCAGCAACCGTATAACTATATTTTCAAATTTCAAGACAAGCTAAAACCTTTTGATTTGTCCCTACTGTTGAATATTCTATGACTATGTCATCATTCAGACAACAGACGCACTAATCCCGCAGGGAGTATATAGACAGGGGCACCAATGAAGTAATTTATATATGAACAAAAATATTAAAAATTTTCCTTTATATAATAGAGTCATTATTATTATATTATTTATTTTTTATTTCATATTTTTTTCTTTATATTTCATCACACATTTATTATATTTTTCTTTTTTAAACTTTAGCTTCTTTTCATATATACACCTTAAAACAGGGTGTATGATAAATATTTTCCAAAAAATAAAACACCAATGATAAGGAGAAATTGGAGAATACAAATCATTGTGCAGTGTAGTGCATGAACCAAACGCCAAGTAAAATTGCAAACAGAAAAAAAAAAAAAAAAAAAAAAAAAAAAAAAAAAAAAAAAAAAAAAAAAAAAAAAAAAAAAAAAAAAAAAAAAAAAAAAAAAAAAAAAAAAAAAAAAAAAAAAAAAAAAAAAGAAGCAAGGTTAGGTGGGGGGGTGTAGGTGGCTGGCCTCCAAAGAATATTAAAAGGCACGTCAATGCAAGGTTAGATGAGATGAACCATTAACAAACTTAGTTTATGAGCTGTAATAATAATTAAAAAAGAAGCAAAATTAGTTATAAAAAAATTGTTTATTTTAGTCTTACTTTCGTAATTTTAGAAAATAAAATAAGAATAATTTAACAAGGGGAAACTTAAATAAATACGGTTTAACAATTTTAAAAATTAAACTTAATCTACATATATGACTAAAAAATGAGATGAAAAACATATATTTTTTGAGTGAAAAGATATATAAATAAAAAGGCATGATAATGGTATAATCCATGGAAGCCACAGACACAGAGAGTGAGAGGTAGAAGATAAGCCATAAGCGAAGAGGTTTGAGTTGAGTTAACCAAAATGGATTCCGAAGCAGAGAAAGAGCATGAAGCAGCATTTGCAGTGGCCTCACTCTCCCTCTCTCTCCCCACAATTTTCCCCTTCGTCCAACCCAAGAAGATCCCATCAACCACCCCTCAACCAAGCAAGCTCAAAGTCCCAAACCAAGCCTCATCCCTCACACACCTTTCTCTCTCCACCACCACTCCTCCTCCTTCCAAAACCTCCTTCAAATCCACCATCTCCGCCAACCCCCTCCACGCTCCTCTCCCCCTCACTCCCCAACGCCCCCGCGACCCTTCCAACGCCGCCGCCCTCCGCCGCGCATCCCTCGTCTGGTTCCGCAACGACCTCCGCCTCCTCGACAATGAGTGCCTCACCGCCGCCAACAACGACTCCCTCTCCGTCCTCCCCGTCTACTGCTTCGACCCCGCCGACTACGGCAAGTCGGCATCCGGCTTCGACAAGACCGGCCCCTACCGCGCCGCCTTCCTCATCGACTCCGTCTCCGACCTCCGCCGCAGCCTCCAGGCGCGTGGCTCCGATCTCGTCGTGCGCGTCGGGAAGCCCGAGACGGTGCTGGCGGAGCTCGTCAAGGCTGTCGGTGCCGACGCCGTGTACGCCCACCGCGAGGTCTCGCACGACGAGGCGAAGGCGGAGGAGAAGGTGGAGGCGGCGATGAAGGAGGAGAATGTGGAGGTGAAGTACTTCTGGGGAAGCACGTTGTATCACGTGGACGATTTGCCTTTTCAATTGGAGGA
Source organism: Glycine tomentella (assembly GCA_007407185.1). NCBI lineage: Eukaryota > Viridiplantae > Streptophyta > Magnoliopsida > Fabales > Fabaceae > Glycine > Glycine tomentella. Next base: position 194,706 of record PYAF01004825.1, on the reverse strand, counting down.
CATGCCTTCCAATTACGGAGGGTTTAGGGATAGGGTTCAGAAATTGGAGGTAAGGAAGACAATTGAAGCTTTAGATCAGCTTAAGGGAATGCCTTCTCGCGGTGATGTTGAGCCTGGGGAGATTCCTTCCTTAATGGACCTTGGCCTTCATCCATCTGCAACAATGTCACAGGTTTTGTATTTTACTTTTATTTTTAACTTGTTTCTATGCATTCTTGTGTTAGCATCAATGGTTTATATATATATATATATATATATATATATATATATATATATATATATTGGTTGCTAATTTGTTATCATTTTGCAGGATGGGAAGTGTGGTGCTAATGCTTCTATGGTAGGAGGGGAGACAGAGGCACTGCAGAGGCTCAAAAAATTTGCAGCTGAGTGTGCAGCTCAGCCAAACAAGGGGTTTAAGAATGGGACAGAGAGTATATATGGTGCCAACTTCTCCTGCAAGATTTCTCCGTGGTTGGCAATGGGATGCCTCTCCCCTCGCACAATGTATGAAGAACTAAAGAAGACTACCAGCAGGTCTGTGGTTTTTTTGTGTTGTTCTGTTTGAGGGTATTATTGTTCTTGGTATGAATAGGGTGTATACTCACTGGTGAATTGTATTACTGACAGAGCCATTTCTGCTTCGGCGGACAAGAACGATGGTGGTAATGGCTCGTCCAGAAACGGAACAAATTGGTTGATGTTTGAGTTGCTATGGAGGGACTTCTTTAGGTTAATATTTTTTGTGCACGTGTTTTTTGGCTTTGCTTGGAACTTCAGTGGACATTTTTTTTTTTTTTGCATGAGATATATGGAAATGGCAATGGTGCTATAGCATTTTCATAGTTATAAATTATTTACTCTGTATCATAATATTTAAAATAGCCGTCATCCTGCTATAGCATTTTCATAGTTAGCTGTGGCACACCACCATCCGAGATTGATTACTATGCTTATAATATTGCTCTCCTATTTTTTTCAAAAGGATGAAGTTAGTAGTGTACCGATGTTTTTAAATAACCATTATAGCACCACCATATTGCCATAACACTATAATGTGGCATTGTCCGACCTTTCTGCCATAGGCAATTTTTGAAGGGAGGCCTGTTATGGCAGTGGCATAGGAAATGGCGTGTTTATATGATGGACTTTTGGCCTTCTGACATGTTCTGCCATCCGCTATTGATAACCTTTTCAGTGTGCACAGGAAAGTTGCAAACAACTCATATCTAAAACATGTCCATAACTGCCATTGCACCACAATGTCAAGATTTTTAGGGTCTTTGTAATTGCATTTGTGGCTGCCTTAACTGCATTTGTCTGCAATTTTCTAGATGGATCCGTAATTGTGACTGCAATTTATAAACCTTGATATCAACTATTTGCCTTTCACGTGCACTTTTTGAATGATTTACTTGTCTAAGTTTATCTCATTCCCCTTACCTAGAAATGTAAGGGTGGCCTTGTGGTTCTTGAAATCGTGGAGAACATAATATTTCCTATTGGACCAAATAACGATCATTAAGTTTTGTTTTTGAGATTACAACTTAATGATTTGTATTCCTTCTGTTATCTGCTTTGTTAATTGTTATCATGCATAGTGATAGTATTGTAAATAACATATATTGCTTTGTTATTCACTTATTTGTCAGAAAAACATTATTTATGGATACTGTTTCTGGCAATTGACGGGTATATATAGTATGATTTGTGAATTTTTTTATCTTGTTGATTTGTACAGGTTTATAACAAAAAAATACAGTTCTGCAAAGAAACAGCTGGAAGCTGCTCCGGCCACTGCATGTGCTGGTGCATTTGCTTAAGCTAGAAGTTCTAGTGGGCATTAAAAAGTTTGTTTCAGGGTGTGGGTTGGTTCCCTAGGCAGACATGGCAGTAAGGTGCTGGATGAACAAGATTTGGTTCCCCTTCTGAAGTTCTGTTGTAACTCACAGATACATTATTTCAATATGGAAGATTTACATTATTTTCTCGAAGGCAAGTGTTGGTATTCTTAAGAGTAACATTTCGTCTGCATCGGACATCTTTTGAGTCCAAAATTCATGTCTTCGACTCTCCCCCAGTAACTCGATATTGTGGGAGAAATTTGAAATTTAAAAATGGATGTAATTACTACGGCATCTATATTTTAAATAATATCAGGATGAATTCTCTGGGTTTTTTCAGTTATGATTAAGAAAGGTGGTTAGATAAGAATTATACAATCAATTTTGATGAAAGCGGAAAGAAATTTTAGTACTATATTAGTTAGACAAATGAAAGCATAACCAAGAGTAATACAACATCGTTTAAGTGGATATATAAAGAAAAAGAAAATTTCCAACCAAAAATGAGTATTTTTTTGTTACAAAAATATAACTATTTATTTAATACAGTACATGAAAAGAAAGAAAAATAGAAGAAAAAACCCAACTATTCCGTCTGCGTGACGAATAGCAATGAGCGCATGATGACTGGAGAGGGCACCGGGAAAACATAATGCACTTAAGGATATTGCCAAGGGTCTATACAATAAATTGAAGTGCCCGAAAAATTTCCTATATACTATTCTAAATGAATCCTGAAACCTTGAGTGACGATAGTACAACAAAAATAATCCACAACAACGTGAAGAACGCACATGTAATCCATGCCCAGAGCCTAGGCCCTCCTAGCTCTGCGCCAAAAATTATACGCCTTAAAACCAAAACTGAGATACACCCGACAGAAGTGGAGAAGAAAACAATCAACGAAAAGCTTAGTCCCCCTGCATTTTGGATTCGGAGAGGTTCTCTATATGCTATGAAGTTGTACAAAGTTTCAATAAGCCATGGAACACCAATACCAACATATATATTCACTGAATTGCTACAAAAAGAATAAGTAACGAAGTTAATAACCAACTTGTTAATAACCAACTTCATCAAAACAAAAGTGATTTGGTAAGTCATAAAGCAACTGATGGTTTCATCTATGCTTCATAAATGCAGGATTCATATGGGTATAAACTATAAAATGAAAGAGGACAAACATCTTACAAAATAATGAAATTTCAATTTGAAATTCTAGCAAATAATTTTAGTTTTTTTTTTTTTTTGACAGCATAATTTTAGTTATTTAGAAGCCATTACTAGCATTTTTATATTAGTATGTAAGATTCCCTAGTATCCGATAGGCTTCCCCAGGACCAAGTGAATAAATAATAACTGTAGAACTGAGATTTCTGCATCACTGGGTATTCCATGTATACATGGAATTATTTCTAATTGTCATGAATATAGTTTTTTTTTTAATTCTGAAATTTGACTTGAAGGAAAAAGTATTCCTGTTACATTCAAAAACTGTATTCATAGATCAACACTTGTTAATTACAAAAGTCAGGTCCAATTAGTCCTGTGGTCTTTCAATTAAATTTCTTCTTAACAAATAAATAACTCTACCTATGTTCATAAGTGTCAAGAGAGGACATTTTTAAGATAATTCTTTTTGTGCAATTAACAGTTCAATCTTCACTTTCATGACATTATTACATAGCATGATACATACATACATACTTAATGAACTTCCATAAGCCAGCTCCACAATATTTATATTTTTTATTTAGGACTAAACTTTACCAATATCGATAACATTATATTTCAAAATCAGATGAGATGCTAGAAACATATAATCATGCCAATAAGGGGTTGAACCAATATCAATCAAATAATAACACCCATCTAGAATCAAAAGGATTAAGGATGCTAAGAATATTATTAACTACTAACATGCTTCTTCAAGAAAAGTGTTAAGGCAAATCATGATGTAATGATGACATGTGACTGTTTCCTAAAGCAAGAATGAGGTAAATGTTGAGATGGAAAACCTGCAAGTGATGTTTGCAATTGCAGAATCAGCAGTTTTTTGACGTTCTGCAGCAATCTTGCTTGCCACTAGATCAGGCCATGAGGTTCCACTGGCTAGGGCTGTAAATGCTATCACGTAAGCATTTATCCCTGTCAAAGAGGGGGGAAAAAGAACTAAGATATTCAGAACTGACATTAAAAAAGGCTACTTTGGATCTATAATGAGCTGTAAAGAAGAGAAAAGGAGTATCATTAAGTGAGAAAGAAAACCTGTGACACAACTTATAACATCTGTGATCTTAGTCACAATGTAAGCTATCCCACTGATGAAAAGCAGAGAGCAAATGAAGGAGATCCATCCATGAGAAATTTGGCATGGAGGAACAAATGCAAACAGAAACCTCCAAGGTAAAATCAGCAATTGCCAGAAAATACAAGCTAAGCGGAGACATGCATTTTTTATTTTTTTTGATTCTGGTCTCTCCAACTGTTGAAGAAATTATAGACTGGTATTGAGAAATTGACAATATATTGTTGGAATTCTACATAAGTGAATTTATTGACAGTTAATAATCATATAACTCATTTAAGAACACGTTAAAACGTAAAGGATGTTCTTAACTACGTCCTACAAAGTGTGTTTGTGACATTTATGTGGGTATATATGAGAAGATCAATTGCACTATCACTAGAAAATACACTTTAACAGAAGAAGCCCATATCCACGTCTTCATATCCATAATACCACTAAAATTACCTGATTAACTGAATCATAGTAACAGTATTATTAACAACGTTCATGAATCTGTGATAAGATCTTGCTCTAACTAGTTTTGTGAAAAATTTGGATTTTGAAGAGCTTAACAATGTCAATTGATAAGGAGTAAGATTTAGTTGTGGTTGATGTTATTCTTGAATCTATGATATCAGCATTTAAGCTTAAAGATACACTTGCAACATAAAATGAAATACCCTCAGTGCATCCAGAAATTGCTGTCTCCAAATTGTAAGCAAGTGTGTATCCGCCAATGTCGTTTCCTTAGCTTTGTCCAAAATTTCAGCCCCATCATTTATTTGAGGTACTCTGACATACAATGGATCTGCAAATTAGAAAATTGTGACAAAAGATGGTTCTGACATTTCAGGATGTTTCTAATTCTGAGCAAATTGTTTCAGGAGAAGAAAACTTTGTGCTAAGTCAAGCCAACTTTCACTACATTAAGGTGGGAGACCTACCTGTGGGGTTTTCTGAATGAATGGAAAAAATATCAACAGTGTTCCCATTTTCTTCATTAACATGCTTTATATCAGAGAAATCCACCTTTTCATGGGCTTCATGTTGAAAGTAAGGAGTCTCTTCCGGCACCCAATCCTCTGGCCTCTCATCTCTTGCACTTTAAATAAAATACAAGGCATCAAAATCAAGATTCATTGGACCATGAAATTTCAATCTTTTAAGTTAAATATAATAAAAAGAAGCAAGTAGAAGCACATACATAGGTAGAGAAATATATGGCCAACGTTTGTCTTGAGCATAAGCATGAGCCAATAGTAATCCATATTGCAGTACAGTCAACAATGCCTCCCAGACAGTCACAACGTTTGGAGTCCATACCTACATTCAGTTTCTTGATGATTATTCCACAAGAAGAATAAAAACGTTGAAGAATTAAACAAACAAAGTGATAATATTAATACAGTTAAACAAGATATGTGTTGTTTTTTAAATACTTTTGTTTTTAAACTAATCTAACCTTAAGTATGAGTCGAAGAATTCTAATTGTTCTGACTTGCTGATTGGGACACAAGATTGTATAGGATATTCAGTGCTAACTTAGGAGATGCAAATGCACTTATAGATACTGGCCATGAAAACCTAAGAACCACATCTAGCGTTCTTGGAGGTGAGAGACGGTCTCAGAACTTTTCTCTCACTATCTTTCCCTAAATTTTTAGGTTACCTACAATTTCTAAGGCAAGAAGTCTTCTAGTGAGAAATGTAGGCCCAGATTAGAGTTCTTACACAACCAGAAATGAGTTAATGAAAATAAGAAGGAAACTAACAATACATATTTAAGAAGTTCTAAACAGAAGAATGTGGGTATATTACCTCCAAAATTATGTATAACCAAATGTAAGCCCAAAATGACCAAAACAGCTCCACCAGCCATACTCCTAGATCAGCAATCTTCTTCAGCTCTCCTGCTTTAGGAACTACCACACAAACAGCGTGGATGGGGAACAGGTCAAATGCTGCAGAACCAACAAGTGTTCCAGGTCCCAAACCTGAATATTCAGCAATTATAGTTATTACATTGGTTAACAATCTAATGCCCCTAAAAAATTCCAGAAAGAATTGAAGATCACAATAAAACAAATACTGCAGCATCAAATATTATTCAAAAGGAAGAAAGTCACTGTAAGCACTAGAGTCACTCATTTGAACAACTATTTGCACTTCGCAGCATTAAAAACCAAATTTGAATAATCAATTAGTCAGCAACAACTTTGTTGTAGTAAAACATGTTTTCAATCACATCAAAGATAGAAAATTTATAATAATACAAGCGAAAGCATGATGGATAGAAAAGTTATAATAATACAAGGGAAAGCATGATGTTAACTTGTGTTTCTAGGGACTAGTAAGCTTGAGACAATTTTTCATGAACACAAGTCAGTGTTGAAAGAACATCTCACTTTTTTTTCATTGCATTTTGAATTTTTGAAATAAAAGTCATTTTATTTGAATATTCCTTTTATAACCTTTGTACCTCTGATATCTTTCTTTCCACTCAATACATAGAGCACCATGCTGTCTAACATAAGCTAAAAAGATCTTCTAACATAAAGTGTATAGAAGAATTTATGCATACAAGAATGTATGTTTTCCTTAAAAAAATTCAATAATTTTAAACAGTTTAAGGCTGTTGGCAACTAACCCATCATGGAATTCTATAGGTACAGCAGGAACACAATAAAGAGTAATCAGAGGTGGAGCCAGAAAGTTTTCCAAGAGGTAATAATACAAGGAAAATAATGAGAAATTAATTGCTTGGTCTATTAACATTTGTTTAGAAATTTGAGGGAATTACAACTTACAAGGGAGAGAAGCAAATTCTTCAAAATATACGTATCAGTATTCTATATGTAGCCTACCAAAAAAATGAAATTTTATCTATAAAAGGACAGTGTCTGTCAAAGTAGAAAGACAAAGGATTAAAAACATGAAAAATAGTAGCAAAAATTATTACTTATTGACATATACTCCCTAAATTTCAAATCCACCAAGATGATAATCAAGAACCAAATCAAACTTGATTCTAATACTCTCACAAAAAAGGAGCAGAACAAAAGCTTTGAAAAACAAACCTCCAGCATACAGCTTTCCTATGTTTTGTATAGCATCAATGGTGGCTAATGATATCTGGGGAAAGCTAGTTCCAAAGGCCAACAAGCTAATATCCGCAATAGTGTAATTCCAAACTTTTTCATGCCTAATAGTTTCAGTTTTAGTTAGAGGATCTACCTCCACTACCTTCCTTGTGTGCTTGACCACATTTTCCATCGATTGAAAAAAGCGAGCAGTTATAGCCGATAATCCGATAAAACAATAAGCAAGGCAAAGGAAGTACAAAAATGCCCGAAAATTATCTCCAAGGGTAGTTTCTCCGCCAAAAATTAAGTAGCTTTCACACTTTTCGTGCCCCAGTATGCTGGAAAAGGGAACCATTCTTTCAGCCTTTTTTGGCAGTGAGGTGTCACTCAGTACAAATTGCAGTTCAATTATGAGAGTTTACGCAAGAAAACATTCACAATCCCTGTTAAAACAAGTCGGTTATTAGAAGACAAACTAAAAAGTAAAATTGATCATAAGTCAAAACACTCTATTGCTTAAACAACACGAGATCCGCTTTCAATTTTTATAAAACTATCATTCAACTAGCAACATGAGCACGCTTAAGTAGAGTCACTCAGCTTCTAATAATGGTAGATTCAGAAGAATTAATATTTGTTATTTTCATGTTTCGAAGAAGTTGTAAAACTAATCACTGGCTGGTACTGGGGTTCCAGCACGCAATGATTGAGTACATTCAGAGAGGGAAAAAAGGCATGATCTAAAATAAATCTACAAATGCAAACTATGGATTTTGATGTGAGAATTAGAAGTGCAAATTCAGAAAGAGAAGTACCGACGATCTGACCGGCGAAGGCAGAGTTCGCCGGAGTGGATCGTAGGGACTTTCTTTAAGGCGAAAACGATTTTTGTTACTTCAAGATAACAAAAATGGAGCAGAAACGGGATTTGGGAGTAAGATTTTATAGAACGTGGTGTTGCAAGGTGAAGCTTGTTCTGTGTGTCAAAAAACTTATAAATGAAAAATTATTTGCCCATTTCTGTTGGAACTAGAAATGACAACCGCGCGCCCAAACATTAGGATTGGAGTGTGTATGTTCATAATTCATTTGCTAGAAAATTGCTGCTTGATTCACACGGGAGATATAGCGTAAATTAGTATAAATTTTTTTCTTTTTTTTACTGTTTAAAATTTTATTTAAAGTGATTTAAGAACTTAAATTTACAAAAATTAAATTAAAAAAATACTTTTTCAAGGGTGAAATATAAAAAAAAAATCTTTAAAAACTAAAAATATATTTAAATCTTATAAATAAAATTACAATACTGCCCGGAAAAGAGAATCACGTGGCATGAATGGGTCTGTGGGTGTCACCACTACCAAATTGGACGTACACGTACCGCTGGATTTCGAAACAAGAATCACGTGGCGTTGAAAATGTGTAAATGTTAATTTTTATTTTATCTGTCATCAATTTAAAATTAAAGAAAAAATATTTTATACATTTTAATAACTAAACACTTTCAGAAGAAGATGAAAAAAAAAATGAATTAGCTTTCCCACAAGTTCAAATTTAACTTGCGTAATTTAATTTATAAAAACTCGCTTCATTTATTTTTTTCAAAAACTATTTTTAATATATACACAAACTAATATTTGAATTCATTTTTCTTCTATATGTATTTACGAAGAAATTTATTCAAATAGGATTTTTTTTTTTAAATTATATCCTTTCAATCTGAATTAATAAAGTTAATCCTATTTTATATCTTATGTTATACAATAATGTATTTTCTTAATTTTTCAACATTAATTTCGCTGATATTAATTTTATTCTTTAAATATTACTGACATTAAATAAATTTTTGACAGGGACATTAAGTAAGTTTATGTTTATAAATATTTGGGAACTTATTACCTATACTTCAAGTAAGGTATAGGAAATTCAATTTTATAAAAAAATATTACAAAGGCCTCTTAATATTAATAATAGTTATAAAAAAGAACTATATTTTGTCCTTTTCTACCAATTATAAACTAATATAGTTTTCCCTATCACACTATTATGGTGCTACTATACTTACGCAGGGTTTTTATTTTTTAAAGTTATAGTGCAAGATATTATAGCAGCAGATATTTATTATTTTTTGGAGAATAGTGAAAGATATTTATTTTAAAAAATAGACATTACATCAGTGATAATTAATTAAAATATTGACAATAAAAAATATTTTGCTATCTTAATTATTATTGTAGTCTTCCTTAATCGCAGAGCAGCCAAAAAAGAATTAAGATCTGGCCGGTACGTCTAATTTCTGGCCCTTCTGATTAAGTGGAGAGACCACCAAAGGAAGAAATTTCACTACGGGCAAAAAAATGAATTCTAACTGCACCATAATATGTCTTAGTTTTATAAATCTCTATCATTGTAGATTGTACTAATTAATAACTTTTATTTATTCATTTACTTGTCTAAGGTGAACGTAAATATATGTTAAATGGATGACACGACCATAATTTAAATCTTGCCTTCACCTCTCCGTACGTTAGTAATCAGTAAGTGCTACTAAAACTAAATCTCACTTCACTTGTGCTCCTCCATTGGATGATAGACTGCCAAAACAGGAAGCTCACTTTGTGGACCAATAAGCTTTTTTTTAGGCAACATGTACTCGGCAACTATCCAAGAAGTTTCATCTTTAAATCATAAAATACAAAGGGGACACAATGATTTTAAAGTTTTTTTTCCTCCACTGCAAAAAGGATTAATAATATAGAACTAGAGTTTCTTCGATGTCTCAATGATTAAAAAAAAAAAACATGAACAACTTCACTCGTTCCGGAAAAGGAAGCTCACTTTGTGGACAAACACTTTTTTTAAGGCAATATACACTCGACAACGATCTATGAAGCTTCTGTTTTAATTTTTAAATCAATAAAACACAAAGGGACACAATGATTTTTATTTTTCTGTTGTAAAGGCAAACAAATGAAAGAATAACAGCTTGCACATTCTGTGACCTCTGTGAACTTTTTTTTATATGTGATATTACTCTTAATTCACACTATCTTTAAAGAATAAGTTCCTTTCCTGTCTTTTTTTTAATCTGAAAATTAGTCTCCACCGTTCTTCATTTTCTCTCAAGTAAAATCATTCATGAATCATCAGGTAGTGCATGTATGCTACATCAGCAAAATCAAACCAAGGTTACTGCAGGTAATTTTAACCTCCCTCGAGCGTTTACCTGAACATGCATGTCCGAAATTACATCTATCCCTAGTTTTTACTTCTGGTTTCAAAGGTTTAACCTACGTATTCATTCAGTGACCTTTATGAACAGCTAAATCATCCCATAAAGCCCAAAATTCACTATCATATATTATAGCAGCTGAACCTATAATTGTACAATAAGATCTACCTTTGAGTTTAATAGACACTTTATGATCACAAATAACCTCTGAATAATCTAAAAGCAAACATATTTTCCACAAGATAAAAGTTTGAAAATGATAATTATTTTCTAAAAATGAGAATAGAGAATGAAGATTATTTTCAAAAATTTAACATACCAAAACTTTTTTTCTTTCTATTTTTTTAAGTAAAGGAAATAAAATGATAGATTAACATAGATATCTTAATCATTTATTCATTTTGTCTTTAATCATTGTTATTCTCTTCAAATCCACAAGGGGATGCCCTTAAAACAACTACATTTAACTGTTAAACTTGCCAACTCAAAGTTAGAATCTGCTAGTCCAACTGTCAACTTCATTTTTACCACCCACTTGTTAGAATTAGTTAGCTAGATTTTCGGTAGAATTTGAAGTGATAAAATCCCAAATTTCAACAAAATTTATGCTTTATATTTACCAGTAGTCTTTGCAGGAGCAAAGCCCATTTTTAAAATGGTGAAATCGGTTACAATCTCGAACAATAATCTCCCTATTAAATTCCCTAGATATAATCTTGATTGCAACATGGCAATCGCTACATATCCTCAAGTTCTTCACAATCCGAATTGTGGTACCCGGGCTTGTCCTGAGGAAGCAATATGCAATTGCCAGTTTTTCACTGTGAAGAGACAATGCAAACTCCTTCCCTTCCTCATCCAAATCAAGCAATACCTCCCCAGTGTTACGTTCATAACCATGCTTTTCCAACCTCTTCATAATCTCATCAAGCATTACATATAAATTTAGCATTTCTGGATGAGAATTGTCCCCAGCAAAAAACTCATGAATAACGCCATCTACCTCAACCAAACTACACCCTGGAAGTTTCTTGATTCCTCGGACCTCCATAAGATCTCTCAAATGTCTCACTTCCCTCCACCGTCCCAGCTTGGCATACACGTTAGAAAGAAGAACGTAGGCACTACTATTTGCAGGGTCCAACTCAAGAAGCTTCGTTTTCGCTACCTCGCAAGTTTCAACATCCCCATGCATCCTAGCCCCACTAAGCAGAGCTCCCCATATCATCACATCAGGTTCCATAGGCATTGATTTCACCACATTCCAAGCATCCTCAATACGACCTGCTCTGCTGTATAAGTCCACCATGCAACCATAATGTTGAATCGTAGGGCTAACACCATACTCATTCATCATCCTCTTGAAATATTCATTTCCTTCACTAACCAACCCTCCATGCACACAAGCATAAAGAACAGCCACAAATGTCACAGCATTAGGCCTCACACCATCATTTACCATCCTTGTAAACAGTTCAATGCATTCCTCCGAGAGTCCATGCATGCCAAAAGCAGTAATCATGGCACTCCATGCCATCACATCCTTTGCAGGACCCAAATTATCGAATATGCATTTCGCCCTTTCAATGCTTCCACATTTGGCATACATGTCAATCAAAGAAGTCCCCAACACAACATCGATTATCATCCCAGTTTTGTCAATGTAAGCATGAACCCACTTTCCATGCTGAAGCGCACCCAACCGCGCACAAGCTGAGAGCACAGATGACATGGTGAACTCATTGGGTCGGAATTGACTTCCTTCCAACGTCTGCAAACTGCGAAACATAGAAAGCGCCGCCTTGTACTCGCCACAGCTTACGTAACCATGAATCATGCAGCTCCACGATATGACGTTCTTTTCAGGCATTTGATCGAACAGTTGCCGCGCAACGTGAATCATGCCGGCTTTGGCATTTGCATGGATGATGGCGTTCCAAGAGGGTAAGTCGGGTTGAGTAATTTCGTCGAACACTTGGCGGGCGAAGGTGGGGGTGCCACATGAAGAGTACATGTTGATAAGGGAGGTTTGAACAAAAGGGTCGTTGGCGAGACCAAGGAAGTAGATTTGAGCGTGGAGTTGGCGACCTCGATGAGGGGTATTGATGGATTGGAGAAGGAATGGGAAGGTGTGAAGATCGGGAAGCACGGCATGGAGGCGCATGCGAAGGTAGAGAGAGAGTGCTGGTGGAAACGCTGGATTTTGAACTCTGCTTCTGGTGCTTGCTCGAATCAGGTTGTTCCACACGAACGATTCGATGCTGGGGTGGGAGAGATGAAGACTTGGGTGCGTGCATGATATCGCCTTGGCGGAAGCACGCATTGCTGGTGACTGGTTAAGCCAATCATGAAACTCCTGAGTTCTGATGTTCAAGGTCGCAGGACTATGAAGTGATTGACGCACTTTTGTTCGTGGTTCAGACTTTAATGGAAGAAAATAAATCACATATAAAATTTTCTTACTTAATTAGTAAGAGCAAAAAGAAAAATAAAACCAACTTATTAGTATAGTTTTATAAAAATCAATAATTTTAAACAGATCAACAAAACAAAAGAGAGTGTGGCTTGTTGTTGTTTATTTAAAAAATAAGACATATCACTCAGGTTGATTTTTTTTTTTTTGGTACAAGGGAAATAACAAAAAACAAGAAAGCAAAATTTAAGTGCAAGACTTCCAGTCGCTGATGGTCAACTCATGACAACCTGGAGGAACTGATCACCAAACAAAATCACCATCTTGAGCCCTCGAGCCCCATCCAGCCAATCGAACTAAGGTTGAATTTAAAGAAAGGGTTAATTTCTAGTAACAGAGATAAATTAAGATTCAAATTCTCAATAAAAAAATCTCTACATTTAGGGTTCGTCTCGATAACTCTTGTCTCTAAAAAACAAAATCTGATAAATAAAATAAAAATGACATGAATTAATTTGTGTAAACTGTGGTTAAAACTTTAAAAGAGTGTGTTAGAGTACACGTTTTTACCATTTTTCTTGTGTAAAACAACGTTCATACCAAATTAGAATAGTTTGGATTTCTTTTATGATAGGTAGCATATTACAATAAACTGATTTTTAACTTTGTTACATCAATGTTGTTATTGCACCCTTTTTCTTTTATATTTATGTAACAGAAACCATTTATGATATTAAGCTCATTCAAACTTAAAAATCCCCTATTCCCATTTCTCTAATCCATTCCTTCATCATCACAACATCTCAGTCTCTCAAAATTCAAAAACCATTTTCTTTCCTCTCACTGGATACGCCTTTGATACTTTCCTCTTCCCCTTACGGACCCTTTCTGAGGAATCAACTCTACCTCTCACCGTTCTACTCTTTTCCAGCTCTAACCGTCTCACTAATCCACCTCAACTATTGTATTAGTTCACGTAATAATTTATACTTTCCTGCATGCCTAACAAGATGAATCCAGCATTGAAACCTACTTACGGTGATTATAATCGACGTAAACAGCAATTTTATATGCCGCATGGGAGGACAAACTAAAAAAACTTCACCCACGGTAATTGTAAATGGAAGCCAAATTAAAGATACATGCCAACATAAAGTAGCATGTATTGCATCTGACTTTTAATGACAACATATCCAATAATCTCTAAAATTTCATATGAAGGCATAACGTTGGTCCAAATAAAACATAGGAATATTTAAACCAGTAACAAGTTAAATAAACAAAACAGATAAACGAGACTCCACAGTATCTAAACCTAAACAGAAAAAGCCTCAAGACACAGAATTAGATCTTCAGTCTTCCTCTTCACCCTCGTTCTCAGCGATGTTGAAGTATCTCAACTCATAGACATTCCGCTCCTTGTTGGATGCAATCACGCGAAGCCAATCCCTTACATTGTGCTTTTTCAAGTACTTCTTGGTCAAATATTTCAGATACCTGAGAAAGGTGTAAATGAAACGAAAATATAAGCATAGGAAATCAAAATACTATAGAAAAGGCTAGTAAAGTAGTACCCCCACAGGAAATTGGGCTACAAACACAAAAATCACAGAATAGATTACTGGGAAACGGTGAGGAATATTCGAACTTTTCCTACTTAAATATTAGAAAAAGTTGAGAGATACTTAAGTTGGTTATCTCATGCATGAAGATATCCTAAGCCAAGCCCAACAAGGCAAAGTTTATTTGCACTTTTCCATACTTCTCTATCACAGTCATAACATCAACCCTTACTGAGAGATATGATAAGTATTTGGCTTGGGTAACTAAAAGCCCTATTTTTATAACACAAACATGATAGAACATACATACAGCATTAGCAACAACTAGTCATCTCAGTTAAGATAACTAAACAGCACCTGAATACATAATTTCTTTCTTGTTTAATTTAACCTTCCAAAAACTTGATAAGTTAGTAAGCAATCTGACAATTCACAACATAAGAGTTAAAACATACATTTCGAATCGTCTAAACACGAATCATATTCTACCAGATTACCGCATTTAATCTTACACCTATTAGCCAATCCCATAGTATAAAAATACACACGAATATGTTAAATAACTTTGTAGAAAACTCTAAAAGACTAGAAGAGCTTTAGCTTAAGTTTTCAAACAGTTTTCTATCATGCTGATCTCAGTGTCAAAAAACGAGGTCCTGGATTTACTCTCTTCGAAGTTCGAATATATCAGCTAACAGAACAATAACATCAATTAATGATGAATAACCATACAGAAAAATAAACCACACTGATTTTGAGAAATGCTATAATCGATCAAAAAAGTCCAGTCCTATCAGAAAAAAAAAATGGCATACAAGAGGAGAATGGAAGAAAACAGCATCAGACAAGAAAACGAAGAGAGTACCGTTTAGAGAAGTTGCTGTCGGAGGTGACGGTGATCTTGCTCTTGTCCCTAGTGACGGTAATGGAATCGCCGAGTGCACCGGCCTTGCCGCCGACCTTAATCCTCTCCTGAAGGAACTTCTCCAGAGAAGCAATGTCCATAATTTTATCCTCCACCGGCTTCGCGCAATCGATCACGAAGCTCGCTCCCTTCTTCTTCCCCTTCGCTCCGCTCATTTTCGGACCTCTCTCTCTCTCTCTCTCTTGCGCGCGATGGTGATGATAAGCAGCAGCAGCAAAGAGTCACAGAACAGAGACACCAATATAAACTAGGGTTTCTGTCTTTAAAACGCCAAAAACACCTGCCGTTTTATTATAAGCCCGTTCCAAACTACTTGGGCCGAAAATATTTTGTTCTGGGCTGAGACCCAACTGAACAGGCCCAATTGTGTAAAAATGCTCCTATCCCACTGCACCTCCCTCGACAGAGAGAGAAAAATGGAAGAAGACCTGGACGGCGTCGCTCCGTGCTCCTCCCTCGCCGTCGAGGCTATGATTCGTGTCGGAGCGGTAACAACATCGCCTATTCTACCTTGCTTCAATCGCAAAATAATAGACCTAATGAAAGAAACTCTGAATTGTTGTTCAGGCCGGTGCAATCTGGGGCTTGTGTGCTGGTCCTTACGACGCTCGTCAACAGGGTAACTGTGGACACTCGTAACTCCTAATGCATAGTTTCTATTATGATTATGAATTTCTAAAACGTAACCATCCATTTCTGTATGCAGGTCTTACAGGCACTGCTAAAGCTTCTTTTGTGGTAAATGATTTGTTTATATTTGTTGTTTATCGAATTCTCGAAACTAGTGCTAGGGTTTTCTGTGAGCTGATGACTTGATTTGGGTTGCCAAGTGCAGGCAAAGTCGGTTGGCAGGTTTGGGACTCGATGCGGTAATTTAACTCTGAACAAGATGATGTTTGTGCTGTGTAATCATGTTTTGTGTTGTGGCATTAATGTTGTTTGATTTGGGGTTTTAGGGTTTGTTGCTGGCGTTTTCAGTATTACGCGATGCGGGGTTCAGAGGTACCGAGGGCGGAATGATTGGGTTAGTTTATTACTTCTCACTTGCATATCCTTTACCTTAGTTTGCAAATGTTCAAGAGAATATTCAATCGTGACTTGACGAGATATAGATTTTTCAACTGTGCAAGGGGTGCAACATAGTCATTTTTTCAACTATTCTAGACCTGTTATGAAGCTTAGAATCTTAGATTTTGCTCTTTGAAGATAGTATCAGGAAAAATCATAGAATGTGTGCATCTATTAAGGCAAAAAAAAAATGATGATTTTTGCACTTTTTGTTGATTTTGTGCTTCACATGCTAGGATTGGTTTAGATGTTTCTTCAGTCATGTCATATGTTTGGATATATATAGTTGTTCTTGACTATACCCAAGGGTTGGTCTCAATACTGCTTCGTCATGGCGGTGAGAGAGATGAATGTGCCTAACTATTAAGCCCAGTTAGTCCAAAATTGGCAAAAAATATCAATGTTGCACACATACTGTTGGGGAAAAACTCCCTCGAACACACTTAAACACACTACAAATAGAAAGAACCCAAAATTAATGTGTTTGACATCTCTTGTCTACATCTAGTGGAACATCTCAGGAAATATTCACTATCTCTAATAAGATTACATGTTTTATAGTCAAACTTCAAAAAACCCTCCCTATTACAAGTTTTTTGGATAAGCATGAGAAAACTTTTTCATCACATGACCCTTTCTCCCTCGGGTGATGACGCCTCTTTAGGTTGAGTGGTTTTGCGTCTCGAGTTTACTCACCTGAATTAATATCCTCTCCTAGCACTGCTTTGAAACCTTGGATTATTTCAAGACCATTGAGTGTCATGTTCACTCAATGACGACGCCTTCTAACCTAGTTGTCTTCAGAATTTTTCCAACATGTGCAATATGCCCAGATACATATCCTGGGAATATCCCCTTTTAAAAAAAAAAATATTTGATCAATGTGTTTGGTTTACAGCTTTGATACAGCTTGACAGTTGACACACAAAGATGCAATACATTGATATTTTTCAATTGAAATGGTTGTTTCAGTATTAACTCCAATGCTTCTGTTACGGTTTTACACATAATACTGTAATAGCAAAATTGACAAGGACTAGGGCTTGCTGGTTTCACACGTCTTTTTTTTTTTTTATGGGTCTCACACTTTGCCTGTATTGCTGGTCTGGCTTCCTCTAGTCTCACACATGGCACCAAGGCACCATAACCCTTTGGTTGCATAACATTACCAAGCTACATGTAGTCATTTTGTTTTTAATATAAAGGCTTTTCAGATGCTGTAAATGTCCAAGCACATAAATACTCAGGCTTTCCGCAGCATTGCCCTTGGATATAATATGGAACACATACACAGTTGCTCGCTCATTATTTGCAAATGTGTCTATTTTGTATTTGCATGCGTGAGAGGCTATCTAGACTTGTAGTGCTCATTTGTTTCAGTTTTATTTTAATGAAAAATAATTTTTAATGTGTTTGTTCAAGTTTTTGAAAAAAAAACTAAAAGAAATCAGATTTCTTATTATTTTGAGTAGCTTTTCTTTTAAAAAAGCTGTGATTTTTTAACTAACTTTTGAAATAAAGAGCACTTTCTATGATTGTAACCAAACAAACTATAGTTTCTACTTTCTATAAAATCCTTAAAAAAGATAAAT
The DNA here is from genome assembly GCA_007407185.1 of Glycine tomentella. NCBI lineage: Eukaryota > Viridiplantae > Streptophyta > Magnoliopsida > Fabales > Fabaceae > Glycine > Glycine tomentella. Next base: position 176,697 of record PYAF01004825.1, on the reverse strand, counting down.
TACTTTTAAAAAAAAATTAAAACAAATGGGTCTTTAATTTTGCCTCTATGGATTGTTTCAATGCCTCCCCTGTAGTCAGAGTTTAAATGCTTCTAATCATCTTTGGAAAGTGCCACCAGTGGTATGAGTATGGTTACTTTTTATTTGAACACTGCATAGCATCATTATTCTCTCTGCGGTGATCAGTGACAGGTCATTAGTTGCTCGGTTATATATTTCTCTGTGGAAATTTGAATTCTTGTTCTGCGGCTAGATTCTTCTTACCAGACAACAGTCTTCATATGATCAGTGGTTTTGACCAAATGATGTGCTTAATGGAAGATAATATTGCATGTTTGTGTGAAATATGAATGTGCTGGAATCTTATTGATATATTGTAGTTTTGGGGGCTAGTTTGGCATTGATTCAGAAACCACCGTTTTTAATTTTGCATGATTTATTTTTGCATATGCGTTGCATGGTTGCATATGTTGGCACTAAACTGTGAGTAACAATGAGTTGCTGAAATTAGTTTTAAATTTCCCGAACAGGTCAATGGTTTGATTGGGGGTGCTGTAGCAGGTGCAGCAGCTGCTGCTGCTGCTGGGACACGAAGTTGGTCACAGGTGATAGGGATGGCCGGTTTGGTTTCTGTTTTCTGTGCTGCAGCTGACTATTCCAGAACATCTTAAAATACATCTGTGTTTAGTGTAATCTTAATTTTGGTTTTATTTGTACTTTGTCCACCATAATTCCTCCTTGTACTCTGTGATAGAAAATTCATGCAGTTTGAACAATTCAATAAATTTCTTCTTTAGATCGAGGCTAATGTCTACAAAAAAATATTAGAAAAAAACCAAAAGAAAAGAGTGATCTCATATACCTGTATTTCACTTTTTATTTTTTGCTATACAACGTTTCGAGAAGAAACATTTGCTAATTCTCAATTTCCCTCCCAAAATCAAAATTCTATATCTATATACCCGTATTTCTCAATTCTAGGAATTATTTGACTGAAAAAAGTTTAGTATTTAACTTTTGGTGTTAACAATATAAAAGAGTTGTAAAATAAATATATAAGAGTTGGTATAAATAGTTAATTACAAATACTTCAATTTCAAACTGATAATTTAATAAAATTAAAACTTTCGGAATACTTTACTATTAATCTAAAATTGAAGAAAAAAAACTGAAATTTTAAACTAATTTTGGAGGAGGAAGGATATATAAAAAGCTTATTATTATATACAACATTAAAAATTAATATTATATAATTTATGTTAATAAATAGGAAGTGGATATTAAAACAATGAACCTATGTGACATTCCATTTAGGTTGCAACCCATAAAATAGGTTTGGGTTAAAAAAAAATTACTATTCTACAAATAAATTAATTAATTGAGAATTTTTAATGTTAGATATTGAATTCAAGATCTAGTTATTAGATCTTTTCAATAAAGAAAGTAAATAAATCTCCAACATGAAAAATTAGTTTTTGTAGAAGAAGCATAAATATATACGTAGTGTTCAAAAAATAATAATTTTTTCTTCTATTTTTCTAAAATTTTAAAATGAAATCTATTACTAAAGAAAAAAAAAATCTTGAAAAATTTTCAATACTGCTTAACTTTCAACGTAAAAATATAATAGCACGTCATGAGTCACCTCTAACGGGTTAAGGTGCCTAAATTAATAGCTACAACATTCGAATGTTGTTTTGGCATCATAAATTTTTTTAATTACAGATAAAAGGGATAACAATAGATTTGTCAACGACATTGACAGTGTGCATTTGCGTAACATCCACAAATGATGCTAGAAGTGGGATTTGGGAATAACACTTTCTACAGATACAAAATGGTATGCTAGTCCACCTAATTCATTCTTTATTTTTAAAATATGGTACTCAAAATAGATAAATGCAACAGTGCAAATTTATAAACAAATAAAAGACAGCATGGCCCATCTCACAAAAGGCCTCCGGCCTGTGTACGAAAAACTTCACTGATGTTTTCAACATATTACCTTTCATTACCACCTCAACTGCTTATATACTTCGAAGAGAATATTTAAACATTAACAGGTTTTTTTATTAGTTCTATATCACCCACCAAACTATCAACGAATTATTTGGTCAAATATTATGAGGTAATTCCTCCCAACTTGACTCTTCCATTCACGGACTCATAGTTCTTTTTCTTTTGTGTGATTGTTTTATTAATTAATTGAGAAAATTGTATATGTAACATTACAGGTACGTATACACAAGGAACTCAAGGAGAATGCAACTCTTCACTTGCAGATGGGTGCCTTTTTCTTCTTCGAAGGCCATTATTTTCCTTTGCCATGGTTCAATTGTCTTTTCTCTTCTCTTTCTTTCTCTCTCTCTCTCTCTCATTTTAGGCTTGATTTTTTAGCCTTATATTTTTTAATTACTTATTACAGTTTATGCCATGGAGTGTGCAGTACATTCATGAGAGGTAATACATATTCTTTGACGATTTACTATTTTTAATTTCTTTCTTTACCATATTTTCTCTTATTGCTTTTCACTAATTATATATTACGTTATATTATTCTACTTGTTAAATAATGGTCCATCAATAACACCCACCAAACTATCACCCAATTATTTGGTCACCTTTATTATCGAAGGATTAAAGAGGGTTTTAAAAGATAAAACCTTACTATTTAAGTTCACGAAAGTAGTTTACAGTATTCCTATAAAAAATTATTTTTTCAACAAGCTTAAGGTTAAGCTTATGAACAAATAAGTTTTTTGTTAAATAAATTTTAATTAAATGAGTGCTTAATTAATATATTTATTCAAACATGTTTTTGAAAACTATTAAGCTTGTAGATTAACTGACATGGATTGGTGTCAAATATTTTTAAAAAATTATTTTGTAGCTCGCAATGATTATATGTGGATGGAACATAATTGCTTACTAGATATTATAGTGACTCATTTTCAATTAAGAATCTAATCTCAAGATACATATAAAATAAAAATAAGATTTAATTTCATTGTGTAATTTTATGGGGTATGGAAGGAATTTAAAAAATAAAAACACACAATTTTTCAATGTATGTAATGTATATCTAAGTACATGACATTAATTTTCTGTCACAAGTATATTTTTAGTGATTTTAGTACTTATAAATTATTGGTAGTGTCACATTGAATATATTGTACATCCTTGTATGATTTATTGTGTGCTTCATGCCTTTAGCATGCGGAGAAAGGTTAGCCAGTGCTGGATATGCAGTGTTTGGAGTCGACTATGAATGGCATGGATGCTCTGGAGGTGTTCGTTGTCTCATAACTAAGTTTGAAAATGTTGTTAATGATTGTGAAGACTTTTTCAAGTCAGTTTGCAGTAGGGTTTCAATTTCTTGCTATATAAGCAATAATATTAGTGTTGAAACATTTCAAAACTTCTTTTGTTGAACTACTTCCTCATTTGGGTATTTTAGATCTCCAAGATTTCAAGGGGAAACCTAGGTTCTTATACGGGGATTCAATGGGAGCATCAGTGTGCTCACTATTGCATAAAAGGGTGTTGTGGAATTTGCAATCCGACGCCACGAAGTCGGCTCGGCACCACAACCAACGTGGAATTTCTACCCGGACAACACACGTACTCGGCACTACACGTACCCGGAAACAACGTGCCCGGCACCACGTTCCTCTGGTCGGCTGGGAGCTTCCTCTACCAGACCGCAACACTGGGGAGCAATGTCTCAACCCAGAACAAAA
>PYAF01004825.1:138590-172857 GCA_007407185.1 Glycine tomentella | reverse complement strand
TCAGCTCTGGAATCTTCTCTTGCGTCAACCTGCCTCCATCCATAATGGGAGTATTTATAGAGAGGCACAGCATTTAGGGATTTACCCTAAATGGCAAATGGGCCAAGGTCAACACCTTGGGAAAAGGGCCCAATCACAATTCCCTTTCACACCTAGGGATTTGGGCTAAACAGCATTAAACGGAACAAACACCAACAAAGGGACCCTTCACTTTGGGACGGTACTATTCTTGTTGCACCCATTTGTAAGGTATGAATGTTTTTTTAGAGTATATGAGCATTCATTAAATATATATACCATATTGAGCACAACATGGTTTATAGTTGGCTTAGAAGATGTGTGGCAAACTTAACATAAATATGTTCAAATTAATGTAAACAGATATCGGACAAACTGATGAAGCCAATTCCCATAGTTATAAACATGTTAGAATTTGAACATATCATACAGTAAAAAATAGTTCCTACAGAGAATATCATTGACTCTGCTTTCAGAGAATATCATTGAGGTTAAAAGTAGCTCATTTTATTTCAACTATACCTAAAAATGGTGGATTTGAAGAGACAAAATTTCAGTTGTATTTTCTCAACATATCAAACACTACCTTAATGTCCTTTTCCATATTAATGGAATCTCCAAACTTAACAATTATTGAGGCTTGTTGAGAAATAAAATATAATCTTATTTCTATAGTGCAATAGTTATTTATTGTCTTTTGATAATGATTGTAGATAAGAAATAACAAATTGATATACCAAGACAAGTCCAGGCTAAAAACTGCAATGGAAATGATGAGAACTAGTATGAATCTTGAAGAGAGTCTACATGAGGTGATTTGTATATTTTTTTAATAATTTATTCGAAGTCAATTTATGTCACCCTTTATTTTGGATTAAAAATCAAATTACCTCATTTCTAGGCTCATTCTATAAGCTTTTAGCAGGTTACAATTCCATTTTTAGTGATACAAGGAGACAAAGATACAGTGACAGACCCAGAAATCAGCATGGCATTATATAAAACCAGAAATCAGCATGGCATTATATAAAACCAGAAATCAGCATGGCATTATATGAGCAAGCTAGTAGTGTAGACAAGACAATCATGCCCACCCATCCTGCAAAAGTTATTCAACCAACTCTAGTTTCCAAGTTCCCACTTGAACTTCCATCCCCACCTCCTCAACCTTACAAAAAATTTGCTCGGAGTTCAAAACCAACCTACTAAACATGGTAGCTAGACACTTATCGTCACCCCATTTTCCATACCAAAAGCTCACCTCACTCCCACTCCCCAAAACCCTCTCTGTAGACCTTTGAAACCACCCCTCTCTCGACCCCTCAATCTCACAAACCCCCAATAAATCTTTCCACCATTGAGACCCACTTGGGATCACGTTACCGAGGACCAATCTATAATTTTAATAAGAGATGTTTAATTTGATTATGAAAATACAAATAAGTTTGTCTCTGAGAAAATAACGAATCATTTTGACATTAATTCAACAATGAAATTAAATATTTGCAAGCTTATATTATTGAAAAAAATCATTTAAATTATGGTCACGCTGTAAATAAAAGGAGTGTATCGAAAGCCCCACATGTTAAATAGCCGTAAGCAAAATGGGACATGGTCAAATTGCAAATAAGTGGCGAAGTAATGAAGTTCGAATAAAAATAGAACAAGTGAAGGTAAAATGTTGAAATAAACTATAACTGTAGCCTCTTGCACATACCAATTACATCCAAAAAAAAAATAAAAATAGAAATAGAATATAGATGGCAGGAATTTGAAAAAATGGAATCATGGGTGGGGGTTGTCAATCTTGAAAGAGGGTAAATAACCCCCATGTAAAGATTGACGGAGAACAAGCGACAAAAGGGTGATTTTAGTAGAGCTCATATAACGCTGTGATGACTAATGGGCCTTTGCGGGCCAGGGTTATCCTCGAACTATTATCTTTTCTCTTTCTCACTCTAAGATACATGACATGCAAGAATTAGGCTACGGTTGCCTTTTCCTTCTGGTCACCAAAAATGCGTTGCCGGAAGTCAGAAACCATTAGTGGGAGGCCCTTGCGCAGGTCAACCTTGGGTTCCCAGCCAAGTTGTTCCTTAGCCCTACTTATATCAGGCTTTCTCTTGTGCGGGTCATCCTCTGTGTTGGGCCTGTACTCTATCCTAGCATCAGGGTCTATTGTTTCTTGAACCACCTACATCATTCCCAACAAAGCTAATGTTAACACGTGTATCTTGACCCCCAAGAAAAGAGGGAAAAAAAACGCAAGTATATAGATACATTCAATAAATGGGGTCTATCAGCTATTAGACTAAAATACAGAGACCACCGACAAAAATACTGCCCTTTCTTCCAAATTAACACTGTTGATTTCCATCCACAACACATGATTAAAAAAATGAGTAAACAAATCTAGAATGTAGGGAAAATTCATGCTCATGCCAGAAGGTAAATTGAGAATGGGAGTACTTGTCTTGTTTAATTTAGAAAAAAGAATCCATAAATCGAATAAGAAATCGAAAGAGTTCAAATATAGAAAATGGTATCCCATGCCAAGAATGATGTATTAGTAAGATTCAATTAACTTATTCGGATGAACATGAGCCATTCGGATTATTAGTATGTACATGAGTGCATGACTATGAGCAATTTTCTTTTCCTTCCTAATCTTAATTTGCACTTTCTTGTGGGCAGTTTCTCAGAATTAAGCTCAGGCATGATATTTGCCTACTAGTTTGAAAGTTATAAAGTGTCAACCTTACCGCTCCTATAAAATTATATTTGAAGAAAAACCCAACTTTACCTTGGCAAGTTCAAGCATGGTAAATTCTCCGGGATTTCCAAGATTGAAAGGTCCCACGTGTTCTCCTTCCATAAGGCGGATTAGACCCTCCACCTATTCCAACATTAAAATATCACATTAATACAGAAAATAGCAGATATTGGGCAAGATTCTGAAGGTATAGCAACAATCTCACTGAATGCTGATCTACGCCATAACCTAAGTAATTGACGACAATATTAATATTTAATTTACAGTACACGTGTCATTTATCGACTTCGTGCATTCAGCTTACAACGACGCTGTCGCTTCGATTTATTTAGGCTTCTGTATTCCATTGTTTTCAGTGTGTTGAGCTTGTGAAATTTTTATTGAGTAAACTGCAATAATTAAGACCTGGCCCACAAGGGCCTTCAAACTCGCTTTCAGTCACATGCAAATGCTTCTTCAGTGAAATTAGCCACCGTTAACCTCACACAGGAGTATGCACAATGAATGACTCATTCAAACACACGTACGAACCCTATCATTTACTAAAGGAAAGGACCCTTTTTGCAGAAATCGATGAATTGCTTCTGTTAAATATGCAGCATGCACATGGGGAAAAGTCACATTAAAGTTTCAACCAAATGACCAAAAGCCACCAGTAATCGAAATCCAAGTATCCAACCCTTGCACCGCAAGCACCATATATGAACTCATACAGATTCTTTTTTATATTTGAGGGGGGCGGTGGATATAATAAGCATTTTCAGCTAAAGAACAAAGATATATGCTAATTACATTATAAGCAAAATGCAAGCCGGTGGCAATTAATAAGAGTGATGAGAAAGATATTATTCGCTTACCAAATCAGAGACATATTGGAAACTTCTTGTCTGTTTACCGTCTCCATAAACGGTCAAAGGCTCCTTTCTTAGTGCCTGCAATAAGTTCACCAGATAGAGACAATTATTACACAAAGAAAGCCGAAAACAACGCCTTCCTTCCTAATTAAAATTCAAGGAAGAGGTATACAAAAGGCCAACCTGAGCAACGAAGTTACTAACAACACGACCATCATCTAAGCACATTCTAGGCCCGTAGGTGTTAAAGATTCTAGCAATTCTAACCTGTAAAACACAATACACAAGAGGCACCGTTTGAATTTTCATAACTTGAAAAGTCCATCAAATCAAAGGCCGAATTCAACAAACGAATTAAACAGAGCAACAGCAACAAAAATTGATGAGACAGACAGAAAAGAGTTTAGGTCCGTAGAAAATGACCTCAACGCCGGCACCTCGGTGGTAGTCCATGGTCAACGTCTCGGCCGTACGCTTTCCCTCGTCGTAGCAGCTTCGGACACCTGTCACACATCCATGCACCCACATATATCATAAAACCATCCATCACATAACCAACATAACACTCATCACTTCAACTTTAAAAGCTGGCCCATTTTGTTTTTAACCTTCTTAAATACCAAAATTAATAATATAATAAATTAATAAGGTACTGAGCGTGCAGTTGCAGTTGCATGTCCCCTCTTTCTTCTTCCATTTCTAGCTAGTTTCAACAAGTACTTCCACTGCCACCAACCCGTCACTATCTTTCACTTTTACCCGCGGTTTTCACTTTTCACGTTTAACCGCTGCTTTGAAATGGAAAAAAAAAATATATATCTTCCTTTTATTTTGTGGACCCTCATATCACGGGTTCCTCGTTGGCGAGACCCTGGAATTCCTACAACGCGGTCCTCTACCTCCGTTCCACGTGTCTTATTTAAGTTAAGAAAAACATGCCTCACACAGTGCTGCAGCAAGTGCAAGGCGTGTCTCTGACAATTCTAATCTAAACATGGCCCAGGCCCAGCCACCCAGACCCAGAAAGTCCGGTGGTCACCGGAGAAAATGAGAACTACTAACCAATTGGGTTGACGTTGCCCCAGTAAGTCTCCTTCTGAGGGTGCTGCAGAGGATCTCCATAAACCTCACTGGTACTGGTCAACAAGAACCTCGCGCCCACTCGCTTAGCAAGACCAAGCATGTTCAAGGTCCCCACCACATTGGTCTTGTGAACACAATTAAGGACTCCAATTTCCCAAACCAGATCCCTAAAACTTTAATTTAAACATAAATTAAAATAAAAAACAGATTAAAAAACAAAAAGGATATGATAGTCTTGACGGGGTTGAACTTGTAGTGAACAGGCGAAGCAGGGCAAGCGAGATGGTAGATCTGATCGACCTCGAGAAGGAGAGGCTCAACGACGTCGTGTCGAATGAGCTCGAATCTAGGGTTTCCAAAATGGTGCATCACGTTCTCTTTTCTTCCCGTGAAGAAATTGTCCACCACGATCACGCTGTCCCCTCTCGCAATCAACCGATCCACCAGGTGCGACCCAACGAACCCCGCGCCGCCTGTCACCACGATCCGGAGCCCCTTCCTCTTAATTCCCAACGGCACCTTCCCCAGCGAGTGCACCGCCGCGGCGACGCGATGGTGGTAAGCCGGAATCTTTGACTCGCGCTCGAAGTACGAGATCGGGAGAGACTCGTACGGAACGCTTGAAGAGGATGAGGAAGGGACGAGTGTGAAGAAGAGGGTTGCTATGATGACGCCGACGAGGACGAAGACGAGTCGCTGCTCGCGGAGCATGTAGTGAATCGGGCGAGTCACGGTGAACCAGGGCTTGTGGGGCTTCGGCGAGTACGCGTCGTCAACGGGCTGAGCCTCGTGGCCTCTGAAAATCAATTCGGAGCCCATTTCTATTTTCTTCTGCTCAGTCAATTCTCAATTCAAGTCTCCTTCTTCAGAAGAAATTTGGTTTGGGAATTGCGATGTGAAGAGAACAGAAGAGAAAATTGAGAGAAATATGGAAAGGACTGAGTTCCGAGTTAGGAAGAGACTGTGACTCAGTCGCCGGGGACGGGAATGAGATGCTGGTCAAGTGTGTGAGGGTGTTAGATGTTGGGCTTTTCAGTATTTAAAGAGTGTGTGTTGGAGGGGGGAAGGGAAGGGTTTCGGTGCAAAGACGGAACTGCCCCTGACATTGGGTGCGACTTTAAGTTTGGGTGAGATTTGGGCTCGGGGGGTTTTCAGAAATTTGCAGTAGTAATTAATTTTGCCGTAATCGGTATGGAAACTACTGCTACTATGCCGTCAAATAGGGTGTTTTAACTAGTAAGTTTATTTTATTTTAATTAAGGATTGGGATTTTTCTGATTTAGCTCTACCTCGCTTTAAATGGTAATTGCAATTTGCAATGGAAATGTGCCACTCGAGTCAAATCGTGAAAATGATATTTTGATTCTTTAGTCATACATTTCGCTCTTTTTCACTTTCGTTATATCCAAATATTTATACTTATATTCAAATAAAATAAATAATAATTTAGACCCCAAAATAAAAACATTAGAATGATGGTAAGGAGTAGCTAAGGACCTGCATCAAAAAATACAAAAAACATATAATGAAGGCAATCATTTATCATTTATATAAATATAGAAATTTAAAACCAAATTTATGTAATATTATAAAAATATATGGGGGGTAAGGGATACTTAGCGGGTTATGTATCACAATCATTTTAGTTGGAGATACTATTTTTTAAACTACAATTTGTAGTACTGTTTTACGTGGGAATACTCCCAACGATTGTTTCTTTGTTTTTGTTTTCTTTTCGGACTGTGTCCATGATTAGTTTTTCAATTCAGGGAAGCACTGCGTGATAAATATTCCAGTTCTGCGATCATATATAAGGAAGCTAAACGATGACCAGATATGGAAAGGATAACCTCCGGGCTACAAGCTATCTTTTTGTAGGAGTTTTTTAGGAGATATTAGATTGATTTAATAGTTATAAAAAGAAAATAAATAAATCATGAATTTAAATTTTTTATATTAACATTTCAACCCATGAAAAAATTATAAACTATTAATCATTGAGGGTCTGTTTAGATTAAAAGAAAGAAAAAGGTGGAAAAATGAATTGAAATAAAAAGATATAAAATATATTTAAATTAAAATAGAGTATAAAATATGAAATTCACATTAATTTTTTAAATTTTATCTCAAATACACCACAAATTAATTAAACCAAAAACTATACTGATTAAATCCATGAAATTAACTCCACTGCCACCGACTACTATAGTCATTTGACGAATATATTATCCTAAAAAGGTTTACAACCTGATTAAGCCAACTTTACGTTTTTGTCCCGGTCGGTATGTCTTGGAAGTAGGGAGGAGGTCGTATATTGGTGCCCATGATGGTTGGGTGAAGTGAAGTCCTTAATGGATCTAAATTATTATAAGTAACACATTTGACATATTCTAATAAAATTTATCTAATTCTAAACCTATGCACTGGTTTGCTAAACTGGATACCATTCAGTGGCTGTTGACCATTGACAGCATATGCACATGTTATATTGAATATCTTAATAAGGAAGGATATGCTAACACGCTAAATTAGTGTGCTGTTTAGATAAGTTATTTTCTTATGTGATTTTTCTTATGTTTTTATGAAGTATTCTTTTTAGCTTTTGAGAAAAGTATTAGATCAAAAATTACTATTTTTAAAAAATTTACATTGCAATAAAAAAATACAAATTCTTTTAAATATATTTTAATTTTCAAAATACTTTTTTTATAAAAAAAAATCATAAATCTTATTGTGTATAGAAAGGGTCAAACTAATATATATATATATATATATATATATATCGTGGACCAATGATATATTCGAATGTTAATAAAATCTGTCACCATATAACATTTTATTACCCTTTTTATCGATAATTAATTCTATAGGATACCACGACAAATAGAAAATGCTCCTCTAGGTGACTCATTGCCCGTTTCTTATGATATTATTTTTATTATCGATAAGCTAAGTTATTTCTTATAATATTATTAATTTAAAAAATTGACGGAACAAGCATATATAAATGCTTTTTGTTTGTGTATACATAACTTGAGGTAACATTTTCTCCTTTTTAGGCAACCTTCTTTATCATTCAATCACGACAAGAAGTTGATTAATTAGTTGATAAGAAATAATATTAGTAAAAATGGGCAATAACTTGAGATGCAAAACACAAAATTCGCTTTATGACTTGTCAAAGCTTTCAAAAACTAATTGAATTATGTTAACCTCAATAAAAGGTTTGGCCTAATAATTTCATATGCTTCTCAAGAGGGGAAGGGAAGGCAATTCCCAAATTAATTACAATGAACTTTATTTATTGTAGAACACCTAACACTCACACTTTTGACCAATAGGTTTTTGGTTAGACTGTACTACTGGTGGTGTTTGTTGGCAATCATGTGCCTATTTCCACTTGAAATCCCTTGATTAGGGCATTGGCCAAAGTGGTACGAATTCTTGATCAAACTTTTCATTTGTTACCTAAGGAAACTTATTAAACTTGACGAAAGAACCATTATAATATTTGAAAGTACAAATTTTAAATGTAATTCATTACATATGCTTTATATTATTCTTCTACCAAAGATAAAGTTTCACTTCACTAATTCATATAATAAATATCAACATTAAAAGTTAATATGAATTAATAAAATACCTAAACAAGTGTACCTTAATTTTGTTTTATTAGCAACTATCCCATTTCTGATGATTCTGTTCAACTATCCCATTTTTTATAATATCTAGATTTTTTTTGGTACAGATATAATATCCAAAATCTGAACCTGGATAACATTTTTCCTATTTGAATAATTCTAAAACCTCCAATAACATATTTTTACCAACCATTCTACTTTTTTTATAGACCAACCATTCTACTTGATAAATATAGAATTTGTTAATTTTTATTTCATATTTTCAATAAATTGTATAATTTAATTTTTCATCAAAAACTTTCTTTATTAAATATTAAGGATATTTGTAACCAACCATTCTACTTTTTTTATAGACCAACCATTCTACTTGATAAATGTATAAATCGATAAATCTTTTTTCGTATTTTCAATAAATTATATAATTTTAGTTTTCGTAAAAAAGTTTCTTTATAAAATATTAAGGATATATATTTGTAAGAGAACTGGTAAAAAAAATATAACATTAGTCTTTCCATTTTTATTGCTAGACAGATCTTATTCAACATTTCCAAATTTAATTATCATTAACTAAATTGCAATTCAAATTGGGTCATCCTAATGGGGTTACTTTTTTTTTACAGTAACATTGTGTAGCAACTCAAATTTTACTTTAAATAACTAATATGAGATCCAAAGAAAGCATCTTTGCTATAAAGAGCAACTGGCTTTTTTTCTATTGCTTAATGGGATCTACTTTATTGTAATTAGTACATGTTACCACGGAATACATAAATTAATTGATACAAAATTATTTTGGTTTAACCAAAAAATTTAAATTAGAGTATTGGATACACAACTACATTTATTAATGCTCAAAATGAATGTTTTATCACTCATGGTCTCAACTTGAGAAAGATTATTTCTCGGGAGAATACTTATATTCAATATCAAAATATTACTATATTTTATTTATAAAAAATCATTTAATGAAAATTTATTTTACTGATATATCATTATCATAATATAATAATGTAAATTAACACTTATGTTGACTGCTATTTTGTGTTAGTGTAACACTATTACTCAATTAGACATAAAAATTCTTACGTCCAAATGATCAAAAATGTCATAAATTCCTTGATATCTTCAAATTCTCCGCATAACTCAAACGCAAAAATATTGTTCAATTTTCATTCTCTGGTTTCTTTCAACCAAATATGTAAAATGTGAGTCATCCATTTATAATGTCGGATCAAAGTATATTATTTTTTCAATTGTCCACAGCTAGTCCCTTGTGTTGGTGGGCCTTCAACAATGAGAACAATCACAAATATTAGTCTAGTACATTTTAAAGTCTCAATTTCCTCCTAGGTTAATATGAAAAATATTGCAATAAACGAAGATAAAAGCTTGAGTGTTTGTGCATATTCTAAACAAAAATTTACAATGTAGAAAGGTATACAATTCATTCAAGTATGAGGGAATTTTTCAAAGTATCTAATTATAAATGTTGGTCAAAATATAAATATTTTTTTTTCAAAGATCAAAGAAAAATGTAATGAACATCATCAGAGTTGACGTTAATGAGAGAGAAAAACAAATGCACTATCATGGTTTCAATAATTTTCTTCTCAATTTTAAAAATTTAATCTCTTTAATTGAACTGTATGCATTTAAAATAATAGAATAGTTAATATAAACAATGACAAAATCAACTATATTGTCTTCACATATTTATTTATAAAATTTACTTAAATTTAAAAATCATATGTAATCAACATTTTATTTTTTATTTTTAAAAAATATTTTAATTAAAAAATATCCGTAAAATTTAATGAAAAGAACACTTAAAAGGGGTAAAAAGCAATTTGGTATATAGAATTTGGAGTGATTTGGAAGCTATTTGTATGACTTAACATATAACTTCCACTTGCGAAAATTCATATACAAGTCAAGAGCAAATTTTAATTTTAGTTACTAATTATTAATTATCCCTTTGACTATACTATACTCATGAAAAAGAATTCATTGTTTTCACGCCAAAACCCACTTTGCTTGATAAGCTAACATCAGTAACATGCCATTTGCTCCAATGAACAGGACACATCCACGGTTCCCATTTCCGTCATTTCATCACAACAAATCTGTGTTTTGGTCAGTATTTATAAAATTGATTTTAAAGAAAATCAAGGTATTAAGTGAATCAAGGTACGCAACTTAAAATAATTTCTCCCTTTCATGTTATTGACTTAATGAAAATCGATTAAGCCCAAGTAAAATTTGGCTATTTAGTACTTACTAAATTTCTTTTAATTAATATTTAAAAAAATTATTTAAAAAATAAGTCAATGAAATAAATTAAACAAGTAAAAGCCAGGTGTCATTAGTACAATGGAAGGAATATTTACTAAAGTTTAATTTATATAATTTATTATTTAAAACTTTGTTTACATATACAATACAATAAGAGAATTCGAAAATTTTCACTATCACCAAATTAATCAGGAGCTTTCCTTCATGTACAATATTGCCTAAAGTTTTAGTTTCAACTTCAAGTTCCTATTCTGTTGGGCATGTTTTATTGTTTTAACTCTTCCATTTCATCCTCTTTTTCTACAAAGAGCAATAATAATATTTTTTTAAACATACTAATAGACTAAAATTTATTTAAAAAATACAATATCTCAAGTGGAGTTAGTCAGATAAGAAATAAATTTTACAAAAACTTATAATTTAAAAAAAAAATATATATATATATATATAACTATGCTTTACTAATTAATATTTCTCATGGAAAGAAATAGGTTGGATATTAATATCTAACTTTTTAAGCTGAGTTTATGTTAGGTGGTGGTGGCAACCACAATACCGAAAAATCATGTTAGTAACAATGATTATGATAATGATGATAATAAATAATGGTGATAGTGATGGTTGAAGGTAATTATGATGACAAACATGATAATAATGGTGATTATGATTGTGATAAATATGAGATATTTAGGTCTTAAGATGACATAAATTAAATATTTAAAATATTTAATTTTATTTGATAAATTTTTTAAAAATTATACAGTTAAATAAAACTTTAATTTAAATTTAAAATATTTTAATTTTAACTTTTTATTTTAATCTAATAATTAAGATTGATTATTTTTATTTTCACATTGAGATAATCATTCTTATACACTCTATTTTATATATATATATATATATGTATAATCAATAGTTTATTAGTCTATCTTTCTGTAAATTGGCTTTAGTTTTAGCTATTCTCATTTGGCAATCTCGCTCAATTCGAACTTTTTTTTAAAGCCTAGCTTTGTTCCCATCTCTAACCTTAGTGTAATATTAGTATCTAATCCAAGGCGAAATCTAAGATGAAGTTTGCCTTTTCAAGGGACATCGGTGAAGCAGTCTTTTTAACCACAGAATATATTATTAAAATAATAAACGGTTCAGATTTTCACGGGTTACCGGGTGAGTCTTTTTTCTGAAATGTATTTTTGATTTATTTTTGCAATGTCGTTGCCGCGTCACTGGTCACCGTTAACCCATTGGGTGGCCGCGTTGGGATCGGCGGAGAGACTCGCAATGTCATCGTTGGAGGCGCCGATGACAATTCCGATGCCAGAGTTGGCGAGGGCCTTGATGATGGCAGGATGGGCGCCGCAGAGACGGACTTTTCCGATGGTGGTGGGGTGGTTTGTTGAATTTGTATATCAATGTATAAATGATTGATGTCACTGTGGATTTCTATTGATCTTTGTTAAGTTATGTTTACGTTTTGGGTATTAGATTGCAGAACCAGGCAACAACGGAACAAGGAGATTGGAAAACCTGATTGGAGTGTGCATTTTGTGTGAGATTGCGAAAATGGAAAAAGAGACAATGGTGGTGGAGTACATGGTGGACGGTGCTTTGGGGAAGCTTCTGGAAGTGGATGAAAGCTTAAGGGGTCGTGTGGTGTTGGTTCAGATTCTGAACGCAACGAGGAGCAGAGGGAAGGACATTGAGGACGTGAAGAACGAGAGCGAGGGCATTGCCAGAGAGATACCTCCTATTATAGGTCAAATAAGGTGATTTATTGGTGAACCACTTAAAAGTTCTCCACCATAGACAGGGCACATGTGTACACTGTGAGACCGCAATTACTGTCTGAAATGTAGTATTATATGTGTGTGGTTCGTCTTTAATCTCAATTGTCACCTCTTGAGCTTACCCAATCAAATATGACCTTTGCGCAAGTTATTAAAAAAAATATGACCCTAATTAATACTTCATCAACATTTTATCAGCCATGTCGTGTCTGTATTAAATTATTTAAAAATATGACCCTAATTATTTTGGCAAAAAAAAATTATGTAAATTTTAAAAGATCTTATAATAAT
Source organism: Glycine tomentella (assembly GCA_007407185.1). Classification (NCBI taxonomy): domain Eukaryota; kingdom Viridiplantae; phylum Streptophyta; class Magnoliopsida; order Fabales; family Fabaceae; genus Glycine; species Glycine tomentella. The sequence goes on along the minus strand of PYAF01004825.1, from coordinate 160,118 downwards.
AATAATGTAACGATTTTTAAATTTTTTTTAAAAGACTTTTATCATAAAGGTTTTATAATATAAATTTTAATAGATTTATAAAATAGGAATTCATAAAATTTGAAAAGACATTATGAATTTTTAAATTTTTTTGAATTTTTTAAAAATATTTAAAATTATTCATAAAGATTCATGATTTTTTCCAATTAACACTTTTAAAAAACTATCTTATACAAAAAGTCTTAAACCAATATGTTCAATGTTTTTCGATCATTAATCATGTTAATTATATAAAAATTCTATATCACAATGTTTATCAGAATATTTATAGTCATTTACAAAACAACAATTCCACCAAACAAAAAATATATCGAACAATTGTTTTAAATCTCATTTATATATTTATTCATTTATACATGAGTCAATTTTTCATGTTTATTAAAATTATATATTTCTCATTATATATATATATATATATATATATATATATTCACGTTCATTTATATATACAAGTAGGTAGTCAAGACATCTCCCAAATTACATAATTGTTAAAATCTCTCATATTACATGTTCAAGGACATGTTGAACATGGATGGAAAGAGAAAAGAAAATTATGAATGTCTATTGCTTTTAATGAAAAAAATAAGGGATTAAGTGTGATGTGAAAAGAAAAACATGTTAATTTGTAATAAAATAAATAAATAAAATTCACAAAATCTTTGATGAAATTGTTTAATGTGTTTTCATAAAAAATCTCATAAAATTCATTAAAATACATCTTAAGAAAGAATCCATCAAAATTTGTATACTAGAAAACTTTTTTTAAAGTTATAAAAAATCTTAATTGAATATCAATAAATTTTATTGAATTTCTTTTAAAAATTTAATAGTCTTGATTAAATATCACAAGACTTATTTCTATTATTTAATTTTTTATTAAATACTTCAAGACATTTTAAAAAAAAATCTTAAAATCTTAATTGAATAAGTCCCCAAAAAGAAAAAAAAAACATATTTACTAAGATTTAATACATATTTAAGCCTATTAATAAATGTACATAAACTTTAAATTGTTCACGCATTAACTTTACATATAATAAGTTTCATACATATTTCAAGTAAATAGTTCATATCATGCTTGATTAAGGCAGGCATGTTTGAAGTCTCGGGTGGATTAAATCTTACTTTCAGCATTTTTGTGTGTGTGTGTGTGTGAATTTATAAAACAATCGATGGCACAGGAGCTAGGAAAATTGCACGATCGCTTAAAAAGTGTGAAGTGCAACTCATCACCGATCAACAGATGATCAGAAATATTGAATTTGTTCCGCCATGATTATAGAGTGTACACGTCGCCAGGTTGCGAAGCAATGTTTATTGTTGTTGTTGTTGACCTGCAATACAATGCATAGTACCTGTGAATGTGATGCTTACAAAGTGCGCACGTTTATTGTACCCTTCATACTCCACCATTATTGCACGGAATCCCAACTAACAAGGAAATATCGTTAAATTTCTTCAGACACCTTTCTTCCTCCTTAAAATGAAATATCTATATCCTAAACCAATAGGTTAGTTATGGGTAGATGGATCAACCACTCACAAAAAAATCCTCACAGAAATGTACCAATAAATAATATGTGTTCATACTCAGTAGGGTCGATCCCTAACAATATGGAGTTTGAAAAGTAAGCATAAGGTTAATTATAAGTTTTAATCTCAGTACGATTAATGACACATCAAAAAATAATATATGTATTCAGAGTGCTAGCTGGATCCACTTATTGTGCGATGACAATTATCCCGATACAGTAAAAAACTTTATTTGAATATATTAAATAAATATTTTTCCAATAAAATAATAGATCTTACTCTCACAAGATATTTTTTTAATAAGATAAATACAAATAATTGTAAAAGATAAAAAATATTAATTTTACCTATTTTATCCTTTTAAATTTTACTATTTCTAATTTGTTAGTATCATTTTAATAAAAGCTATATAATTTTTTGTTTGAAAAAATAATAGACTATATATTATACTCACTGAATTTTTTTTGAATTAGCCACTATATATATTCATAACATAAATAATTTTTTTACTTTTATATAATTATAAATTATCATATATAATAAATTTGTTATTATAAAAATCGTATAAAAACAATTTTTAATGGTTAAAATATTTTTTACTGACAAAAATGATAATTTTTTTATTAGTCAAGATTCGTAACAAACACGCTGTCATATTCACCTGGTCCATTTTATTTTTTGATGTACATGCAAATTTTTTAGTAGGAGATCTCAAATTTAGATATCTGATTATTTTCTGGTAGATTTTATAATGTAATAGGATTAAAAATCTCTCAAAATTTTTTTTATTTTTTTATTTAATAATAAACCTTATTTTGAAATCTTAGGAAGAGAGAAAATAAAAAAAGTTTATTCCTTTTCTGAATAATATAAAGATCTTAAGAGATTTTTTACAATAACTCATTTTTCATGTGAAAGATCTCTTCAACTCCTTTGAAAAATTTAATAAAAATTAGATTTTAAATTCAAAATTTTTATTCAAAATCTTACATCAAAAATATTATAAGAATTTAAAAAATAAAAAATGCTCCCTCACATCAGAGGGACCTGCATAGAAATGAAAAGTAAATGGTATGATCCGGAAAAGGCATTATCTGGTGCTGCCAAGTTGCATAGACAGACACGTATAAGAGTTTGTCAGTATCTCATGCCAATGCCAAACTTTAAGAGTTGTGAGAATCGTCAAGACAATAAATGAGTCCTTCTGCGGTTTAATTAAAGTTCATTTTTGAAAGAATATCAAATTAAGTACGTGGATTACTTTATTTCAGTTTAATTAAAGATTTTAAATTTAAATCTTAAATATGAATTTATTTATAATGAAAGTTTTATCTTTATTTTTTTCAATTTATTATTAAATTTATTTACTATCGATCTTAATTAATTTAAATTAAATATGTTATTGATATTGATAATATTGATTTATATTTATTTGAATATAATTATTTAAAAAAAAATATGTGCTTTAAGAAAAATCTTTTAAAAGAATTTTCCAATGTAAAGGGGGCCGCTAGGAGCTAACTAAGGAATATAGTTAATGACCCTTTTTTATTTCCCAACGTGAAATTCCAGTTTTCAGATACTTGTTTGGCCACTCAACAAATTTTCAGGCTTCTTTAGAAAAATGTGATCCATGATGGTAGGATGCAACCATTAAGTCCAACATGGCTTTGACTTTACCTCATCTAAGTAAAGAAACGGCCAAAATGGAAAATTTATTATCTCCCTTGAAAGATATGTGTGTTTGTGTGAACCAGTCATAAATTCCACCGTTCATAAATAAAATTAAATAATTTGTATATATATATATATATAATAAAAACAGTAAAAAAATATGCTGCATTACTAAAACTAATATAGATTTATATGTGCAAATATAATAATTAAAACTAAATTAAATTATATAAAATTATCATTATTATTAGGTAAAGCATGTCATAAAAAAAGTTACTAACAACTAAGTATGCACATGTAATTTATTTTAAAAAATATCAGTTAGGTGCGGGTAAAAATTCATTTAAGACAAATTTTAAAAGAGAAATATTATGTGTACAATAATTCATACAATGGTTAGTAAAATAATATTTTTATGTCTTTTTCTATTGATAAGTATCATTCTTCTTAAGAAAATATCGGTCAACTATTAGTTTTTAAAATCATACTTTCATACGTTACTTTCATTAGCTTCTTAAATCAATTTTTTTATATAATTAATAACATTTTTTTATAAAAAAAAATCTCTAACAAATATTTCTAATAGTTTACTTTAGTCAAAAAAGCTATCTGCCTAATTTATAAATTGTCTAGACTTTGTTTGGTTTAAGTAGCTAAAAAAATAACTGATCGTCGAAAAGCTAATTGAAGGCTAATAGTTACTACAAATTGAAAAGTTAAGAGTTGAAAAATAAAAGTTGATGAACTTATTCAAATAAAAATGTTTGGTAAAATAAATTAATGAATTAGCTTGTATATATATAAGATACAATTTTTAAAGGAATATATAAGATACTTATGTACTTGTGTGCTACATAATAATTAAAATTTTAATATTTAATTCTAAGTAAAGTATATTTCATACAAAATTAAGAAACTAAAATATGTATATATGTAACTATTGAAAATAAGGGTATTAATTAGGGCAAGACTTTTTAGAAATTAATAGGGGCCATCGTGCATTAAAATAACCTAAGTAATACGCCACTTCTATTAGTTCACCCAGACAGAGAAAGTCAATAGTTTTTTTTTTTAAAAGAATTCCAAACAAATGCGAGTTTTGAATAAATTATTTCTGGTTAAATAAATCAGTTGACTAAATTTATACTAATGAATTATCTTGCTAAATACGCACCTAATTATCTTACCTAACATTCATGTATCACTTTACTTGCACTTACTGTTTTTCTTTCCTTATTTAAGCTGTAGAAACTCCTTTTTTTAATTAAAAAAAAATGATTGCTGGAGCTATTACCAATTAGTATTCACTTTTGATGTCTTTGCAAACCATCCGAATTAGGACCCATATTTAAGCACTGATATATAGTAAAGTATCATATAGATACGTAGTGATCTCCAAGAATCCGTTTCTATAAACTTTTCTGTAAGCATTTATAAAAGAACACAAAAAAATATAAATAAAAAATAAACTTTTTTATAAACTAAAATTAGTTTTTTTTTTAAAACAATAATTTGTAGCTTATAAGTAACCAAATTTTAACTTGTGAAAAACTTATCTTATTTTCTTTTCTTTTATAAATGTTTATAGAAATGTTTAACAAATATGTTCAAATTACCTAATAATTTCTCGTCATTTTTTTTACTAATAATTACCTAATAATTCTCATGTCATATAGTATTAGACTACTAGTCGTTGGCGTCTGTTTTGTAATATTATTGAGAATGACTTGCTATTTTGGACACAGTGACTATTGTGCCACTCTTCTGTTAAAAAAAAAAGTTAAATATCATGCTTATAATGTTTTTTTTCTAAAGTGTCACCTGATATAATTCGTTATTAAGGGCAGCGAATTTGTAAGCTGACATAGTGTTATTGTATTGGTTGGGATGTATTTTGCTAGGAGACATAGTGAATTACGTGATCAATCAGACGACGTCACCTCAGCTTCTCTGCACGTCACCTCAGATACCCTAATTCGCATCTAAGATTAACAAAATATGTCACGTGACACTTTACATTTGTGTTATTTTTTTTTTTATGAAGAGTGACACAATGACCACTGTCTCTGCTATTTTGCCACTTCCGGAAAAAAGAAAAAAGGAGCACGTAATCGTAGAAGTGTGCTCAGATCGAGTGCCAATGACTATCTATCTGCCAGTCCATTGGGAGTTACTAGAATTGTTGGATTACAACCCACGATGCACTATTGAAGTCTGCCAAGGGCTTATTAATAGACTAAACAAGCAACCAGGTCTTTCTCAGTTTTTTTTTTTATATATAAATTTATCAGGATTAAAAATTCTGACAATTTAGCTTAGAGTTAGCCACTGTTGCATTATAATTTCATATTCGGGAATTCTTTTGATTATTTAGATCGGCCTGTGGCACATAAAATTAAATAAGAAACTAATATATTTAAGTCTTCAAATTGTTCTAAAAAATGTTAATTAATATGTTAGCGCATTATAATAAAAAAAAGATAAACTTCTTTGATAACAAATGTGATTGTTAAACTCTTTTATTTATTTGACAATTATGATGACATGATGAATATAAGAAAGAACTATACACACAATAGATCAGATTAAATCCTTAATATGAAGATGTTATTGCATCTCTAGCATGTTTTCTCATGCAAGAGAGTAGAGAGACAGATAAACAGCTTAAAAGTAGGCTCCACTCCTTTTCCCGAAAATTTTTCCTGGGAAGTTATATGAATCAAGGTTAGATTAATATGTATCCATGTAGGTTATTAAATTATTTGAAAAAATTTAAATAATTCCTTGTACTTTGAAAGTTTGTGATTAGGTCTTTAAATTTTTAAACGAGTCCTTGGATACATTTTCGTAAGATTTCATTAACCTAATTAAAAAAATTAAATAGTTTTGGGATTAAATTGCTAGTTTAATTATTCACCAAGTCTCTATATTGTTTGGGGTCACTATATTATTGGTGGCAAAGTATCCAAGGGATTAAATTTTAGATCGGTTGGCCATACAAGCTATAATACCATGTTAAAAACCAACTACCTCAAAAGCTTATTTTGTTAGTTGAAAACACGTGAATAATTTTGTATTACATCTCTAATAGATAAAATAGAAAATACAAAATAGCACCAAAAGTCACACAGCCTTCACAAAGTTATAAATTAGTAGCTTGAAATGTTTCAATGTATGCAAAGTAACAAGACAACTTTTAGGATTGCTTGTTATAATTACAAAACCACGATACTACTACTTGATCCAAACTATTTTTTCAGACATCTCGCCTAGCTAGGCTAATTTTATTTCTTCTCATGGTCACATTTCCTGGACTCTTTATATTTCTTTTTTCTTTTTGGGTGGGGGGGGGGGGGGGATAGGATACTGCAGAAAAAACAAATCAAAGTTAATCTGTAAGCCCTCAGAGACAAAACACTCACAGAACGGCTAAGAGCAGAGGACTCAAACTACTATGAGAAATATCCCTTCACCTTTTCTTTTTCTTGCTTAGAGGAGTACTCCTACCCTAGCTACTCCTGTTCGCAGCTTATCCTAGTTTGGAGATTTAACAATCTTCAGAACTTCTATGGATCAGGTATGCTTCCTAGACCTGTAGTAGCAAGTTTGTTTACAAGAGCTAGAGCATTACTGGTTATTGTTATGCTTAGATTACCATTAAAATTTCGTTAGAGGGTATCAAACATACTTTTACAGAAGGATCTCTTTTGTATCTTTTACTCTCAACATACTTTTGAAAGAATGCAAATGGTAAACCAAACATGCACTATATAATAGACTTTCAGAACCCAATTCAGCAGCCATTTGATTTTCCTCTCCTTTTCGCCTTGAAACCAATCAAGGCAAGTATCTTCATTAGTCAGTGTTGCACTTATCCATGTATTGAGGTCCCTCATCAGGGTACAAAACGTGCTTCTGCCAAGCCTTCTGAGCACACCCAGTAATTTGTGAAGCTCATCAAGGGCATCAGCAAAAAACTCAATAATCAGAAACTTCTATGCTTTTTCCACTTGCACATTAGATATGGTGTAACATTCTTAACCTCGCCAATTGTCACTGACACTCCCGCTCTCGCCCACTTGCTGGGACTTCTTCCAGCACTGTTAGAAAATGGTGCTAGCGAGCAGGGACAAAGGTCTAGATACCTAGTTAGTAGTAGACTAGTAGTTACTCTACAAGCATCTCCAACACTGTTTCTCCCTATTGCAAATACCAATTGACCAGAATTTGCGAGGAATGAAAGAAAAATAAACACAAGCAGTAACATATTCTGATCATTTTAAAGGAAGACCAAGGGAGAAGTTGAACATGAAAGAAGATGGAACAAGTAGTAATGCCGCTAGTTTAATATTAACATTTAACAGTACAAAAACAGAGTTAGGAATGACCATATAGAGAGTTCTTATAGTGGAATTGAGAATTGTTTGACTAGTTTCGAAAATGGTAGGCTCTTTAAAAGCATTATGCTAGCCTTATATCTCACTTATTGCACCTTTTCTTGGGGAGTTTGCTGCATATAGTAGAACCAAAATGGATTCGACTCAATAATAAAGAATGCGTCAGAAAATGTGTTGTTAACATTTCTTTTCAACCAAACATGCATCTATGTCTATTGATACTCCCTCCGGTCTCAAATATAAGAAAGAAAATAAACGATTCTCATTATCGAAGAAAGTTAGTTAACCACATTTAATTGCACCAATCTCACTTAAAAATTAATTTTTTTCCCAACATATCCTTCATTGAAACTTGGTACATGGAATAAAAAGAAGTCATTGGAACTAAAACCTCAATTAAATGAAGGGTATTTTAGAGATAGTAACATTAAATGAGATAAAAGTTAATTGAAATTTTCTTATATTTAAGACCAAGAAAAATATGTTTTTATCCTTATATTTGAGATTGGAGGGAGTATGCCAAATTGTCCATTTGGGTATCAGCTCCCTATCTTTAAGGTGTCAGTCCCTATATTTTCACCCATTAAATTTTAATCCCTGTACTTTCTACTTATTTAGGTTGTCATTATTTTTTCATAACAGTTTGGTCCTAGAGGGAAAGAAAAAAAAAACCCTTAGTGATAAGAAACTACAAGGATCCACACTCCATGACCCCGTTGATATCTCTGAGTCACTGAGTGTGTTATTTATAAAGACCGAAATCGAAGTGAAAATAAACAATAGGCACAGCAATCTTATCCAAACCAATTTGAAATTCTGCTGAAGGCAAATTAAGCAAAAAAAGTTGGGTACATTATGTAATCAAACAACAATAAAAGGGCATCATATACTTTTACCAGTCAGATTTATATCCTGTCCACTCCGCTAAATAGATTTGAAAGGAAACAAAGGATTGGGAGCAAAAATAAAATCAAACACCCCCATAAAATCAGTGGCAATACTGCTTATTGATCCTAAGCAAAAAAAAATCTAGACTTTGTTCTAACCTCTTGTCTCTTGTCCCTATGCAGACTTCCGAATAATTTCTTCGGAGGGAAGTTCAAGCGTTGCTCCCGCATGCTCTTTACCCGGCTTCACCGCTGCAGCGACAAGTTTGCAAAAATTGAGATGTAAAATTATAATTCCATATAATTAAAAGTGCGTGAACTGCAATGTGGTAGTGCTGAGCGAGGAATAGAAAACGAAAAAAAGAGGAAGCAAAATAACAAACAGGAGGTGAGCATACCGTAAGTGCCAGAATCGGCATTGAGTTGTGCCTGGACGAGCATGTTGGTGATGAAATGGGAGGCCTCTTCAGCCTCTAGGAGAAGCTTCTGGATCTCCGCCTCGGAGCTCACGTTCTTGTTTTCCTCGAACTTTTTCCTTACTTCCACCGCAGATTCCTTCAGCATCATGGTGTCGCCGGAAAACGTTTTTCGTGTGGCTTTCAGAAGCGCGCGGTACGCGCTCAAAACTTGCCCTCTCCCCATCTCTGATACTACCGACCTCTCTGTCTCTACGATCTCCCTTTTTCTCCCTCGCGTCGTTTTTCGTTTCGCTTGCTTGTAACCACTATCAAAGAGTGTCTCACCTCTTATCAATTTTGTTATATGGAAACCCTCAAAATCTCCTCTTTTTTTTTTTTTTTTTTTCTAAAAAAATGTTTTAACTCTATATTTTCATTAAATTATGGTAACAGTGTCTATATTTTTAATTGATAAATTTAGTCTTAAATTTTAAAAAAATATGTGATATAAATCCTTTTAAGTTTTAGCTTTAAAAAATATCACAAATTCTTTGAAAAATGGACTAAATGCATGTGCTTTTTAAGGTTTAAGAATCAAGATACAAAAGTATAGGAACTTTGATTAGACTTGATTGAAAGTATAAAAGACTAAAAACATTTTTTTAAAAAAATATCCAAATATTGGAGGACTTACGATGGGTTTGAAATATAAAATAATTTAGGAACTATAAATTTAGTGAATACTTGATAAAGTTCAAAGGATTTAATAAAATGTGAAATCAGGATTTGCAGAACAATTTTAGTTTAATAATTCAATATATAAAGATTTTAAGTAGGAAATGAAAATTTGAAAAATTTTAGAGGAAAATTGATACATAAATCTAAAATTGTTGAAAGTAATAGATTTGACTCTTAGAAAATTGGATAATATGCATGCAATCGGTTCAAAGTTCAAACCTCAGCGCCATCTTTGTAAAAAAATTTGTTAGATTTAAAATATAGAAAGACTTAATTTAGTTTTAAAAAAACCTTAAGAAACCAACATCAAACATAATTCAAATTAAAAGGATTAACTATCAAAACGGAATTAACTTGCAAAGAATAACGGATTGCAGTCAAAACTCAAAGATTAATGGCAAGTTAGTACATAGAGTTTTCAAACGCAAGCCCAACATGCTAGAATATGTTTTAAGAGATTTTTTCAACTGTATTCTATGAAATTAGTACGACTCGTTAAGAAGTTGTACCCATCCCAAACAAATAACCAAAGCCTAATACTTATACGTCCGTCCTTGTACATATTTTCCCTTGCAGAAATCATTATCGCAAGTACAGCACTTCATACTTGGATCAAAATCTACAGAGGCGGATTGATCCCACATCATATTTCATACTCGCTAAAATAATTTGGATATTGATTTGGCAAATGGGTCAGGCCGTGGGTAAGCACCAAAACTACTTGGTCAGGGATTCGTGCAAAAAAGAAGCCTAGAAAGATTGGACTCTGTTCAGTCTGTTGTGTTCCCAGTCCACAGATTTCTGTGATCGTCACCTTAATGCATCTACCATTCTACAATCATGCTTCCTGCGACGGCATCTATGATGAGATTTTTGATCTAGCAAGGTGTTCTCTCCGACCATCTCCCTTTTAGAATCTACAGCTGGTGCAATGAAGGTCAAGTCAGTTGCTGAAACAGCCAATTATAGTGCTAGTTTTATATGCAACAAATGCATTCGTAGATAATGCTTTGATGTTGTATGAAATCCAAAAATTCATATTCAAATAAAAACACAATAAACTAGAACCTTTCAACCTATCCACTCTTGCATAACGCATTGGTTTGTGAGTAATCTCGTACAACAGACGATCAGTAAAGCTTATCAGGGAAGCACTTAGCTTCAAATTCTAATTAGAAAAAAAACATCAACATCAACAACACCTTTAAACCAAGTTAAAAAATTTCATTTAAATTTTCACGGGATGCTATACAACAGCAACACAAAAAATTTAAGGTAGCTAGTAAATGTGAGCAAATTTTCACCAGGCATCAGTTGAAATGGCAAAAGCAAAAACACAATTTCTTTGCATTTTCTAGTGATTGATCAACATCTTCAAAATATTCCATCCCCTTACCTATAAAGTTACTGCCAAAATAGCAATGCCATTTCTAAACAACCTTCTTCTGTTTTCTGAAAGTCAATAGTTTTTGCCACAAATATATAATGCAACTTCATATTAACACTTCTAGAAAGAAAAAAGAAAAAGTCTCTCAATATTGTGCACTTTAACAACTCTGGCATATTCTAAACTCAGCCAAATCATCAGTTACAACACTACCAACACAAGTGTACTGTTACATCCATCAACTTGTGCTCATTGAGACCTCAAGCCCCAACCCTCAAACCTAGATTTTGCAAAGAGTTATCTTGGCACACTCTCCAAATATCTTGCCAAGCATCTAGAAATCAAACACTAAATAGTTGAAAAGGGGAGGAGGATTTGCGACAATAGATTGCCACTGTTGTTTTCCCAACAAGTTGTAACTTCAAATTCAAAAGGGTTTTTTAATAAGTTGGTATGCAGATAAGATCATCCTTTTTTCCCCAGTCAGAAGCTTTACCAAACTCCAACAAGATACATAGCATAAGGGAATCCAAGAATCATCCTCCCAACATCAGATATATTATCATTGAGGCTAAGTATGGATTGGGGGTAAATCAGGGAGAAATTTTAAGTAAAGTTTTCTTAAAAATGAGATGTTTGGTGCAACAATAATGAAAAGAGAACTTTACAGGAACTTAAATTCCCCCTCTTTAAGGAGTAAAATTTATTCCCAAGTGAGAATATGATCATTTTCTTCTGCCTGAGTCATGACTTTCATTTTTGTATACATAAATTTTCAATCCAAATTATCCAGCAAAGCCTGGTTATCCTACCACATGTTCTCTGGGGCATTTACATGTATACAGGATACATACAATAAATAAGCTATATAAAAAATTTCAAAATAACAGCTATCCTCCTATCTACTATCCCGCTATCTGCTATTCAGCTATAGCGTTTTCGTGGCACACTGCTACATGCTGCTATCCAGGATTTTAAAACACTAACAAATGATTTGTGAATGAACTGAAAACTTATTCTTGAAGCAATAATACTAATCCAAACAAGTTTTGTAAGAGAACTCCACCAGACAAACAAAACCAATCCTTTTTCATTTTGAACATTACAAACACAAAAATTCAACAGCCCTTACTAGAAATATACATAGCTCACAAACAAAAGCAAAACAACCAAGTTAGTGATCACACACACACCAAACATCATCCAGGAGACAGAAAACAAAATCCAATAGAAAGGAGCTAAAGCAGAAAAAGCGTTACCTCCAAGTTGGTCACCCCAGAACAACAATCTGGGATCATCCTCTTCCTCATCAAACTCATCCCCATATCCAAACTCAGCATCCCCGCGATAACCCGGTTCGCTCCCATACCCAGATTCGTTCCCATTTGCATCATAACAGCCACTCAGCCCAAACCCAACACCCACATTCTCCTTCTCGCCATCCCTCTCTCTCTCCCTCCTCGAATTCTTCGCCTCGCTCACGTCCGAAGACCAATTCGGATCCCCGTTGCCGAAGAGCTCCCCGCTGGAGTCGGTGCCCATGGCCACCGGGAAATCGGAGCAGGTGCCGTACGCGGCGGAGGCCCCCACGGAGCAGCAGCGCAGCGTCCCGCTACGGTCGCTGCTGCGGCCGGACACGGATCGAGAGCCGCGGCGGCGCCTCTTGCGCGCGACGAGGCGGTAATTGGTGGCGCGGTAGTTGTTGGGATTGTGATTGGTGTCGTCGTCGGCGGCGAGGGTGAGTTTGGACATGTCGAGGGAAAACGAAGTGGTTGTGCGATCGGAGAGGCAGGGGCGTTTGTGGTAGTAGGGTTTGGGGTGGGGTCCGTCTTGTTGGAGCTTGAAGGGTTTCCAGCTGCGGAGCTGCAACAAGCAGGAGTCTACGGAGTGGCGCGAGTCCAGAGGCTTGTGCGACATGGATTGAGTCATCAGAAACACACACGAGAAGAGAGAGAACGAGGAATTGAAATTGAATTGCGAATTCTCTTCTCTGAGACAGATCACGGGAAGAGAGATGAGAGAATGGGTTACTGCTCTTCGGGAAGGGCAAACTGATATTTTTCTATCCACACCACTGCAATGGGTCCCGCTCTCGCTGCCTCCACTCCACTAATATTCACTCAAGCTTTCTCACGATACCAGTAATAATATTCTGATATCTTCTTTTTCACCGCGATCATTCGTTAATCATAATACATACTTGTTTTTGTTTTTTTAATGTGTCAAATTTTTATTTTGAAAATAAAAAAAGTACAATAAATTTATTTATTTATTAATTTTTATCCGTTATTATCAATGAAAGACTTTATGTGATATATTTAAGGACAAATTTGTTAACTCTTTACAATTTCAAGATACATTTATTAGTGTTCTACCTAAAATATAATTTAATTTTTATCTTCTTCTTTATTTTAATAGTTGCAATCATAATATTACAATAAATATTTAAAAAACAAATATAAATTATAATAAACATAATAAAAAACATAATATTATTAATGAATATAAATATGTCTCTTACTATGAAATTTTTAGTATGACATTGGGAATGACAAAATCAACTTGAGTTTCATATTTTTTCTAAAGATTAATTTAATAATTATGTATTTTAATTTATTTGAATTTTATATTTCAGATAAAATATTATCTTATATTTTTGCATTGAAATTTTTAATTTGACAATATTTCATCTAAAATATAAGACTCAAATAAAAATACACAATCATTAAATTAATCCTTATAAAAAAGATAAGATTCAATTTAATTTTATTATTACCTAATATTATTATAATATAAATTTCATAACAACAAATAAATTATACTTATTAATTAATATCATATTTATTATTATATTTATTTTAATTAATTATAACTTTTCAGTTTCAAAAACAAATTTAAATTTCCAATAACACTCTACTCATTCAAAAATTAAAATAACTATTTTTCCTTTTATTTACGAGACAGAGGCCTAGGCATAAAAATGAACAGATGGCAATTGTGTCTCCACAAGAGTCAAATCCAGCTGTGCCGAACAGCCAAACAAATCGACGATGGAGGAAAGCGTTTTCGCAGCCCTAACCGACGACATCGTCCTCTCCATTCTCGCAAAGTTAGACGGCGATCCCCGCCACTGGGCACGCGCGGCGTGCGTCTCCACCCGCTTCTCCACCCTCATTCGCAACTTCTGCTGGAAGACCAAATGCTCCCAAACCTTCCCATCATCTCTCATCTCCTCCGATTCCCCCTCCACCTGGTCCTCCCTCCTCAAGCTCGCCGCCTGTTGCCCCGGCCTCCGGCACGCCGGCGTCCCCGCCATCTCCCCCAACGCCTCCGAACGGAGCCACATCTCCCGGAAGCCGCATCTGGCCGGCGGCAATCGTGATCTGAGGCGAGAACAGGGATGCAAGCTTCTAGCGAGAAAGTTCCGCGACGATAATTTGTTCCTCTGCGATTGGCCCGGGTGCGTCCACTCCCACCAGAACCGCAACTACATGCTCTTCAGAGGGTTTTTCCATAACTTCAAAGCGAGCGGGGTATGGAGAAGCATCAGCGACGAGAAGAGAAAAAATATCGATGTCGAGTGCGCCTTCTGCACGTGCCAGCACACGTGGGACCTCCAATCCGCCTTCTGCCTCAGACGGGGCTTTGGGTTCCATCACGACGGGGAGCCGGTTGTTCGAGCTTATGTCTGTGAGAACGGTCATGTCTCTGGGGCTTGGACCAATTTACCCTTGTACTCTTAATTGCTTTAACATTGCTTCTTTTCTTTGTGCTTCTGAAATTCATGTCATGGCTTTTTTTAATTTGTTCCGATAGAAATATCTTGGATTGGTGTGATACTCCGTGATAGAAGATGAGGGTGTTAGAAAGAATAAAATTGGGTCTTTATCAGATTCAAAATCATGCTTGTGCTACTGGGATGGACGAAATCCCTCTGTTTGCTGATCAGGTTTAGAGTACTTTGATTTTATCATTGTTTGCAAATTTTTGTCACTTTTTTTCTAATTTATCTGCAGTTGGAGAGGAAAAATATTTAACTTTTAAGTGTGTTGAGATGTATAATGTGTTCATTCAGGTTTGCATTTTGATTGGTTTTTATATTGATTTTTGATTGGTTTTTATATTGATTAGAGTTTACTGTTTTTGTCAGCGAATGCAATCTAAAGTATTTAAAATTGGTGCTTTCAGCTTATTTTGTCTGGTTTGTCAAGTTGTGATTGAGACAAACCGTGTGGGACTTTCCATTGTCTTCTTTTTGTGTTCACCACAAAGAAGGATTTATTTATTTAAATAAACAGATAAGAAATTTGGAGTGAATTTCGGTCTTGCTTTCACTTCATACTAGAAATAAGATGAATGTCAATTTGTAGTTATCAGAATTTCGAAACCCTATATGTGTAATTTTTACGTAATGCTAACTTCAAATATATAATCTAGATAGATCTTTTAAAGGGATATATAGGACATCTAATGCTGTGATTGTATAGTTCTTCGTCCCTGGCCTTACAACTTGCCATTGACCCTTCTTTGGTGAAATTTAAAGATCAACGTCGGTCTATGTCAAACACCGAGTTTGTCAAATACTACTATTTCCTTCAGAATCGGTCTTACACTTTTTTTTTTAATGTATATATAAATAAAAATTTACCTGAATTGGATTCTATGAACTCATCTGAATCAAGTTAAAAAAAAAATGTTTATAGAAGTACTTACATTCTTGCATATTATCCGATAACGAAAATCAAACTCATTATTTTGAGACATGAAGTCGTTTTTTTATCACAATCAAACTAAACTTCGTTGATATTCGTACAAGAGGCAATTTGAAAAAGAAGCTGTGTGCAGATAAGAGAGACTAGAGATACTAAAAATATTGGCATGCATGAGGGCTGATATTGAGGCACGATATTGAGGCACAGCAGATGATGATGATGATGATGAATTGTGTAATTACTCCTTCACTTCTAAATTGAGGCACAACAGATGATGATGAATTTAGTAACATTTAATAAATTTATACATAATCTAAACATAGTTATTTCATTCATTTTCTATAAAAAAATTCCTTTATTTTGGCCTTTAAAAGCTTGTAAATTTAGTACATGTGTAATGTGCTTGTAAATGAATGCTTATTCTGTTCTTCGTGTAGTACCAATATTTTTCCCTTCTATTTTTTTTTTCATGCTAGAGCTTCCCCGACTAACAATTTGTTGGGGGAATAAACACTTAAACTATATATATTTATCTAAAGACACTCTTAATAAAAGGCTTAATTACCTGACGTGTATATGATAGATAAAATCTACGATAAACCCTTGTTTTCATCCCTAGATTTAGGTTGTTGTGGCCTCAAAGGCATGAAACCAGTCATGCTTTTGCATCTTCATGTTTTCAACAAGATACAAGCAATATTCCAGAAAATGACGTAGCGTGTCACAATTGGAACTTAGGCACATAAGTTACGATGATTAGTAGGATGAAATGTTGACTACCGGACTTTCTATTGTGAAGAAAAATAATCAACACCACACACATTGAAAGAACGTGAAAAAAGTTTAAATATAATAAGTATCATGTTATAAAAGAAAAACAATATAATAATGGAGTATTTACAAAAATTACCATGCATTATGCTCATGTTATATTGAGTGGAATAAAGATAAATAAATTAGTTTTTAAAGAAATAACTAAATTTAAATAGTTGATAGTCTTATTCTTGAAAATAACTGTAGATCGGAATAACTAAACACGTGATAAGTCATTAGAATATGAACGTTGTTATTATATAATAAGTTAATATTGTTACTTGATACTGAGATTTAAAAAATCAAAATATTAAATTTTACAAGAATTAAAAAATATATTTAAAGGATCAAAATCAAAATAACTTTAATTTTCAAGAACCAAAATTATATTTAAGTCTTAATTTTCAATAACTTAATTGGACAATATATCAAATACTTGTATTCTAATAAAACAATGTGAATTTGAGATTGAAACATTGACTCTAGAAAGAAGATATAAGTCATTTTTTAAGAAAGAGAAGAAACAAATTTGCAACTATTTAAATTTAGTTATATGACTCTATTTAAATTTAGTTAACTAAACATTTTTCTAATGTATTATGCTCAAGTTCATATTTATTATGTTTTATGTATTTTTTTCTAATTAAATGTGTTTTTAAATCACTCATAAACTAAATTAACGTTATTAACTATTTTAAACAGATAATATATTAAACCTAAAAAATTACAGTGCAATGTAATACAATAGTTCACTTATTTTTATTTACACTAAAAATTACAGGACTAAAATCAAAATACCCTATCTTTCAAGAACCAAAATATAATTATTTTTTTAAAATATCTTTTTCATCTATACAATTTAGCACTTTTTCATTTGAATAAATAGAATTTTGAATAATAAAAAATACTTTAAACATTAGGAAAATGTTTTCTAAAATACTTTAATGACAAAAGATAAAAAAAATATTTTATAAGGATTAAAATAAAAAAATTATAAAGACAAAAATAAAAAATACTGTATTATAAGTACGAAAAAAATGTATTTTACCATTTTTTAGAAGACACTATTATATTATTATTATTATTAGGATGGAAAAGATCAGTAATGGAATTAAACACATCAATTCAATAACTTTTCTAATGGAACTTCCATCTTAAAAAGTAAGCTGTACCTCACCTTATCAAATCATAAGGACAATATGTCACATCCATACAACAAGCATAGTTACAAAATTTATGTGAACATTATTTTTTTTTTCTTTGTCTGAAAGGACCGGTTATGTTTATTATTGTACTATATAGACACATACATTACATATCAGTGTTTGATTTTTGGCTTCTTCACGATCATCACAGTGCAGTGGGCATGATGAGCACAATAGTCACTGACACTACCTAAAACCGCCCTGAAAATAGAAATAAAATAAAAGATCTAAAGTGTCAAGTATAACTGAATTAAGATATTTTGCAGTGAAATGCTCTCGCTTCTAATAACAATTAATTCACATGTTCCATTCCATTATAAAAGAACCAAAAAACAAACGAATTTGAGAAAGCAGAAAAGTCTTACCATAAGTTCAAAAGAAAATGATCTCACATAGAGTTTGTAATCAGTTAGAAAATTAATGTATGTCAATACACAATACATTAGCATACAAAAATGCTGATCTACCTTTGCATGGCATGGGCTATGTAATAATTTTTCAGGATTCTTGAATATAGAATATGACATTACATTTTATTCATGTTCTTGCCAATTTAATTGTGTGATTGTGGTTATAACTCAACTCGGTTAATTCATGATAGACCCCATTCACACATGTCTCAGTATTTATTATTATCCAAATCCAATCAACTATCACTGTAAAGTGAAAAAAATAAGGATAATAACTGAGAGCAAAATGAAGGTATACCTTTTTATAGCCCCATAACCATGACTACCCACAACCAACATTGCAGCACGGTACTTATCCACAGCATCACAAAGAACATTTCTAGGATCGCCTTCCACCACTTCTGTTGTCACATCAGTTACCTGACAAAACATCATATGTAGTATCTTTAAAAGAGGGGTGACAAAATTAATTTTAATAGTAATATATAATTTAGGATAATAAATTAATAATTAAATTTTACTTTGACTTCCTAATAATTTTTTAACTTTCAGATACTATAATTTAAATTTTAAAATAATTACTAATGATTTTTTAAAATTCACAAATCATATTTTTTTTCAAAATAAAATTTGTTAATTTATCATAGACTTAAAACATATTTTATTATATAATTTGTTTTTTAAGATGTTTTATAAAAATTATTTTTTCATTCAAAGCTAATTAGACTATTTTAATTCAGAAAAAATTATGGACATATAATTAATTCCTTAAAATAGAGTTAAACATAAAAAATTTACCTAAATCACTTTGTTAAAAGATTAATGAAAAGGGTGGAAAGAAAGAAAAAGTGAATTACGGATTTGTTGATGCAAAGTTGTTTAGCTCTTTCTAGGACTCTGGCGGCAATCTTTCTCAAATCGGAATCTACAATAGGCAAGATCTCAGCGGCTCCTGCATACACTAAGGAAGTGATTCTCAGTTAACTAAAAAAAGTGTGAGAAAAAGCATGACTGTAACAGAATGAACGTACCAGGGCCGGCGAAGCCCACGGCGGAGGTAGCGGTGGGCCTTGAGTGGATGAGAATGAGCTTGAAGATTGGGCTCGGAAAGAAGTGATCCAAAGCCCAATTCAGCGCGTACGTGCTCTGCTCGCTGTCGTCTATGCCTATCACCACCACTTGCTTCTCCGACGACGACGCTGCCATTTCAAAAACGACAACCACCACACCAAAACACAACGAATTAAACTCTCTTTACTGCACTTACTGGAAACAACACAACGCACACCATATATATATATATATTTTCACTATTGAAGCCGTAAGTGTTTGAAAACGACGTTGCAGGTTCTCGCCCTTTCCGGATAGCGTAGGATACGAAAGAGGCCAGAAAGTCATAATACTTTATTAATTATTTCTTATATTTTTAATTTTATTTTCTTAGCCAATAAACACTTCCGTTCGTGGTTGTCAAAACTCAAATGAGGATCAAGTTGAAGCTCACTGAATATGTTCCCTAAGATAAGATTAAAAATTAAATTTTTTTTTAAAATAATTGTATCGTAAGATACATTTTTTTTCTTCTTTTCTGTTCTTGGTATTTAGCCTAGCGTAAGATACTTTCAAATCTAAAATAGCTATTCGGATATGGTTCACGCCTTCACGCGGACTACTTTAAAAGTATAATTTATAATATTTATTAATTAATATTAACACTTAGATATAAAATATATTTGGATACAAATTAGAAGTCTTTTTAAAACTTTTCTAATAAATAACAACTTTATATTTTTAATAAAAGAATTCTTAAAAACATTTATGACCTGTATTCAAATAAATTTATATTATTAAACTAAAGAAAGAATTAAAACTGTTGCTAATCTCAAAGCGGCCAGGGTTTATTTGGTTTGGCGGTACATGTGGTGTAGGTGATGTCATTATCGTTCAGAAAGCAAATCTGTGTGCGTGGAGTTTAATGTAATCCATGGTATGGAATATTTGAGTATGATAAATCCTCTTCTACATGCTTCTGTTATGTCTGATAATTGGTGCTGCTAAGTCTCATTAGCTGGAAGAGTTGTCAAATGGCCCCACCGGCGGATTGGCTAGGCCCACCCTTCACTCTAGTCTAAACGGCTGTATTGGGTGTTTCTTCTTTTTCCCAATAACAATCGAAATTGGTGTAATTAAGAAGAACCAGTCCACATTTTTCTGGTAGAGCCTGATCTGTTGGCTCGTCAAATCAGATCAAAATTGTTCCATTTTGTTTTGTTTTTTAACATTATATGAATAATAATAATAATACAGGTCAAATAGGTTCAGTGATTTTCAGGCCAACATTTTTCATTTCTGGCCTAGCCCATTTGGTTTGTTGAGCCAAAACAACATTTTATTTTATTTTTAACAAAAACTAATAACTAAAATAATATATTGTTTTATTAGATAATTTTATGAAACATAAGGTTAAATCTAGATGTCAAATAAAGAAGAGTTCTCTGCCTCATATCTTTCATTAGGATTTGGGTCAAAGCAAACGACTATGCATTCAAAGTTCTATCTAGATCAAGGTTGTCAAAATATTAAGTGGCCTTCTAATCTTTTATTAAGTGACCTTCTAGTCTTTCTTATGATTTGTTGATGATTAATTTTTGTTAAAAAATCTAATTAATTTGATTATTTTTAATGAAATTTTCCCACTCAATCATATTTTTTCCATTTATATATAAAACTCAAATCTAAGACATTGACTAAGAAAATCAAATTTAATTTTACTTTAAGAAAATCAATTTTTTTTACTTAAACTAATAATTTATTGGTATTTATTAATTGGTATAAATTACTAAGATGGTGCATTTTGTGATCATAACGTGTTAGACTAACATTAAAATTTTAGATCCGATTAAACCGATCTTTTTTTTAATTTTGATCAAATTGGAAAAATAGTTCAGGATTCTTTTTATCATGTTTGTGAATTGTGTTTTGTATGTCAATAATTAATAAAAAAAATTAAGAAGGTTCAATTTTATGTCTTCAATCTTTACTCGGCTCGAAAATGATTATGATTCAAAAATGAAATTTTTTATTTGTTATAAATAGTTTTTTGGTATATCTTCATATATATATATATATATATATATAAAGTTTGTTAATATACTTTTACTTCCTTTGTATTGAGATTATTATCCTTCTTTTTTTTAAGAAATCCTTTTATATATAAATATATAAGTCTATTTATCCATTGGTTGACACTTAGATATAAAATAAATAGTGTTAAGAAAAAAAAATATATTTTATACGTGTTCATGCACGATTTCTAACAAAAAATTATCACTGTT
>PYAF01004825.1:124527-138490 GCA_007407185.1 Glycine tomentella | reverse complement strand
AACTTCGTAATAATATTATGGTTAACAAAAATAAAATATAGATTTATTTACATTTGGTATATCTTCTTATATTTTTAAACTTTTATATTAATTGAATGTTTTAACATTTTTGTAACTCGAAACCAGTTTCAAAATATACATTTTTAAAATTAAAATATGCTCTTGACATAAATATGATGTATTATCTTATACTTTTAATATATCTTTTAATCTATCAACATATTTATTTATTTTTTAAATTATCAATAATTTTAAAATATATATATAGCACAACATAAACTATTTTGTCATAAATTTAAAATATGTTAAAAATTATTTATTACATATTTTAATTAATATAATGTATGACCAAAAAATGCTATTTATTTTATATACCCAAAGGTGTTTTTTGACATCATATAACCAAAGTTTATAATAAATAAAAACTAGTAGTAGTTATTAAAATGAAACTCTATATTGACTTTGGCATTTGGGCTGGTGATAATGAGATGTGGATCATCCGTAATCCCTACTTTAACCCTCTGTTACGCGTCAAACCGTTAGCAAATACCTTGCAGAGAATTTCGGAAACAACAAACAAAAGAGCCACTCGTTCGCAATATTCAACCTCGCCCTCCTTCTTTTGTCTCACTCGTCACGCACGCACACACGCTTTCTTTCTCTGTTTTTAAATAAATATAATATATTATCAGATAGAGAGAGAGAGAGAGAGATAGGTTTCATCGTATCGTATCGTACAATCCATGTTTCTGTTTCTACCACCATAGCATGAAGTTCTGCAAGACCTACCAGCAGTACATGCAAGGACATGGCCACAACAAGCTCCCTTCTGTTGGCTTCAAGAACCTCAAAAAGATCATCAAAAGCTGCAGGAGAGCCTCCACTCAACCTACCTGCCCTGATCATTGCCCAGGTCATCATCATCAATATTAACCCTACCTTTTCATTCATTAATATTGTTGCATGCCATAATGTATAAATGAAGGAAAAAAAGAAAAAAAAAAAAAAGATGTCCTTTCCCCTGTTACCTGCTTTGGCATACATGATACACTTTAATTTGCTTCACCGATAAGTTTCCGATACTGATACTCTTGGATACTTCACCCATACGTATCTGTAAAGTATCCAAGCCCTCACAAGAAATTATGAAAATCCAATATTACATATCATACACAGAAGCATGTATATATACCCCTGATGAATAAAAATAGAAATATTCTTCTTTATGCATGATTTTAAGAAAGGGATGAGATTGATACTATTCGAATTTGTAGACAATAAATAATAAATAGTGATTTATAATTTGTATTTTGTTTTTTTAATGTTCAAGAAGTATGTTCTTAATTTGGATTTGCATTACTGTAATTATATAATTATTATGCTTTATGAATTTTTGTACATATGTAGATGTGTACTGTATCCTATATATATTTTTAGAATAATCGTATCTCCTCATCGGATATGTGTTGTGTAAGATACATTTAGTGTATCTGTGCATCATAGAATGATAGTAATATTAAGGAGACCAATTTCTTTAGGGATAGTTTAAACTTTTCAATATTTCCAACTACCTCTACGCTAACTTGATCAATCTAATTATTCAGTGTGCGATGGGACCTTTTTCCCTTCCCTTCTCAATGAAATGTCAGATATAGTAGGGTGCTTTAATCAGCGCGCGCAGCAATTGCTGGAACTACATCTTGCTTCTGGTTTCAGAAAGTACTTTCTCATGTTGAAAGGAAAATTGCACAAGAATCATACTGCTCTAATCGAAGAAGAAAAAGATCTAGTCAGTTATGCACTCATAAATTCTATCGCAATTCGAAAAATCTTGAAAAAATATGACAAGGTGTGTCTAGATATCAGGTTCTTCCCTAATTCTTTCCCATGCTAATTTAAGTTTTGAGTTTTGATAATCCATGCTAAGCCTTATGTGTTCTTTAATTTATATTCTCACTACTACTGTCACTGCAGATTCATTATTCCAAGCAAGGCCAATTATTCAAGTCGAAAGTCCAGACCATGCACAAGGAAATTCTTCAAAGTCCCTGGCTTTGTGAGCTTATTGCCTTACACATTAACTTAAGGGAAACAAAAGCCAAGCCAAGGGAGGCATCTGCACCGTTTGATGGATGTTATCTCACATTCACGGATGGAAAACCATCACTTACTTGTGAGCTCTTTGATTCCATCAAAATTGATATTGACTTGACCTGCTCTATATGCTTAGTAAGTTACTTGGTTTCACTTGTTGGAAGAATTACTTATTTATGTGCATTAGAATCATTTTTGTATGTTTTCATTTGAACTGAATACATATACCGAGTTTGTCTATTTGAAGATTACTGCTGCTCAGATGAAAGCGGGATCTAATCAATTTAAAGGTTGAGCATCGGAATTTTAAACTGAACATAGCTTCATGTTTCCACCAAAAAACATGCTTACTTATAAACTATCTTATTATCATATGGTTTCAAATATTTTAGGTGTGCCAATGGTTTTCAGAATCCAAACCTCCATATATTGTCCAATTTTTTCCTAGCTAATAGCCCTAAAGCACTTGACCAATGGTTTTGGATCGCATTGACAGTATCACCTTAGTTTCTTCAACATAAATGTACATTTTTCTATGTGAAAGCATCTCTCATATATAGTTATGCAGTTCTTCACATTTTTTTTATACTTAATTTTCATATGGCTCTTCCACGACAGGATACAGTGTTTGATCCAGTTTCTCTGATATGCGGCCACATATTCTGCTACACCTGTGCTTGCTCAGCTGCATCAGTTACCATTGTCGATGGACTTAAGGCAGCAAATCCTAAAGGAAAATGTCCTCTATGCCGAGAGGTAAGCTACCGGATGTAGTAAGCATTAAACTTTCTCACAACTTACTATTTTCAACGGGAGTGTATGCACAAAAGGGGAGATGTTCCTTTTGATTTCACATCCATAACTTCTTTTAATCAGTACATGTGATAAATTTTGATAACTTGTAAAATAACCCTTGACTTGGCAATAGAGCTAATGGATGGTCATTGGCCTTATTCCTGAGGTTATACACTTATACTTAATTATGATGCAATGACCAAACAAAATTACAATGCCAAAAAGGCCAAAACAACTGCTAAAATTTAACAACCATACCAGCTGCCCGTGACTAGTTCTGTTCTTAGCTTCATTTGGCCTTCAATTTAATGACCACAGTGCATTGTATGTACATTTTGCTAAAGATTCGTTACTTTTACCATTGTAGCCCTTCTGGCTTCTGCAATTCTTCAACTTTTTTATCTAATATCGTGACTATTGATTGCAGTTTAGAGGAATAACTGTTCACTTATTTTAGGCATTTCAATGCCTGACCAACTATATTTGATTAGTTCTTCTCTTCTAGAAAGAGTGGGGCAGCTAAGAACGGGCTAATGCATTTGTTTATTGGATATGAACCTGTTAGAATGGTAGGCAACTTACACTTTTTATATTGTTGACTGCAGGGAAGAGTTTACGAAGATGCTGTGCATTTGGAAGAATTAAATATTCTGCTAGGCCGAAGGTATGAATACCGATTATTCCATTAGCAAGTGGGTGAGATTAGAATTAGAATGACATGTCATGTCAGGTGGCCAAGGAAGATATGGATGCAAAAATCTACACAAACTCTGAATTTGATATTTTCAATAAAATAAAGAATATGCTTTGCAGATCCCTTAACCTAAATAATTTCAATATTTTTACAGCTGCAGGGAGTACTGGGAGCAAAGGCTTCAGATGGAGAGGGTAGAGAGGGTTAAGCAAGTGAAGAAGCACTGGGAAACGCAGTGTAGGGCATTCATGGGCGTCTAAAAATAAGTATACACAAATGTTAACTTTCTCTTTCATTTCCCTATTCATCTTGTTTTCTCACTCATCTCATCTCATGACAATTTTTCTTTCGTTTCTTTTTTCCACCAAATACACCCCATTTTGGGGTGTAAGTTTACCCAACATCTAAACACGATCAACTTCTCTTGGGCATGGTAGTTTTCTATTGAAATGTCTGTGTTTATTTGATCTTGTATCTTAACATTAGTATTTCTAAGTTGTTATTGGTAGTGTTCGCACTTGACTCTCTTCAATGTAAATAAAGGCTTCTACTTTAGGAATTATAACTATGACCATTTAGGTAAGAGCATCTTTAGTACTAAATCTTAATTAAAGATTTTAAGTTCAAAATCTGATCTTCACTAGATCTTCAAATAAAAGAGGTGAAAAATTTCTAACATAAAGAATGAGTTCTTGTGAAAGAACCCTTAAGATCTTCACATTATTCAAAAAAAAAAATCTCTCTGTCTAAAGTTTCTCAAGATCTTCACATTGTTAAAAAAAAAAAATCTCTCTCTGCCTAAAATTTCAAAATGTGATACACCGTTAAAGAAAAAAATGGAAAAAATCTTCAATCCTAAGTGACACTATAAGATTCATCAAAAAGTGATATAAGATGCCAATTTAAAATCTACCACTAAAACTTTTGTACTTAACTCTGTTCAATGTAAATAAAACCTTCTACTTTAAGAACCCAAACCCAACCCTTCTATTTTCGCTCCTTCCCCATCGACCTACAAATCCAACCCCCTCTTTCCCCATAGACCAAAAATCAAATTGGTTGTGTTTTATAGGAACTGAACTATACTGAAATCTAAATAATAAAAAGACTAACAGTGATCACTGATCAACATCCCACTGCACAGGAACCCTCAAAGGAAAAAAAAGTGATGCTTGGTAAAAAAATTGGACCAGAAAAATAGTTCGCGCTCTACATTATATCTCCATGAAGCCTGGCACGAAAAGGCTAAAAAGAAACACGAAATATATGCCAACAGCTTGACTTGATGGCAAACCAAACCACAAAGTCAGGTGCGGTCAATAACCTTCACACGATCCATAAGGCGACTCGTTAATGTTCGATTTCTTACAATAGAGCAAAATCCAAATTAATCCTAATAAGTAACGCGTTGAACAAGTACGCTATTTTCATTCCAGTGGGAAAAAAACCACACTACAACAAAACGTGGAACTGTGCTG
The DNA here is from genome assembly GCA_007407185.1 of Glycine tomentella. Taxonomy (NCBI): domain Eukaryota; kingdom Viridiplantae; phylum Streptophyta; class Magnoliopsida; order Fabales; family Fabaceae; genus Glycine; species Glycine tomentella. The sequence goes on along the minus strand of PYAF01004825.1, from coordinate 133,429 downwards.
CTTATATAGAACGAGTTTATACAATAAATGTGTCAATTTTATTATAATTACTTAAAAATTCCTAATCCTAACAAAGATGATTTCTTAAGAGTGTAAAAACTCCAAAAGTGCATGTATGTAACTCTATTTCATGATTGAAAATCTAATTCTATAATAAAATTCTACATAATCTTGGTTGCAGCAGCTTAGGAAGAATGGAACAGCAGAGGTCCAGAATGCCTAATATATCACAGCAAAAATCCACATATAATTCAAAAATTCAAAAGCATTAACAAAATTTCTCAACGATAACATGGTAGAGGAACACGTCCTCACTGAAAAAATTTGGCGAAACGATCCACTCCAACCATTGCATCTCCATCCATGGATTAATTAATTAAGCTCCTATTTCATTTGGCCTTAAGGAGCGGGTTCTTATTTTGATACATATGATACCTCATGCACAGCTTCTGCAGAGTTCCAATTGAATGCTGCATCGGATTCAGCTTTACATCCACCAACATACTCTGCAAAAACAACAACAATAACAAAAACCTTAAAAAACCCGAAACGAAAAAAGAATAAGAAAAAATAATCGAAAATATCAAACCTGATAATCATCTCCGTATTTAGCGACGAGACGACTGATATGAATCCGTTGCATTGCAGTCAGAGGCTGAGGCGGCGCGCTCCTCCCATCCCTTCGCTTCTTTCCAAGGGCAGATTTCAAGTCTACAAAAACCAAAAAGAACATTACATTTTCGCATTTCAAAATAATAACAATAACTACAAATCAATTACGGTATAATAAACTGTTCGATTCGATGCACGAATGAAAATTAAGAGGAGGACGAGAGCAATAAGGTACCGTCTTCTTCGAGATCGCTGCCGGAATGGATGGTTTGAGGATCGGAAGAGAGTTCGGTGAGGGAGTTAGGGTCGGAGAGAACGCCAAAGGAGGAGTAGTTGGTGTTAACGGTACCTTGGTCGTCCCATTGAGGCTCTTGGTCGAGGGATTGCAAGAGCTTGGGTGGAACGGAGAAAGAGGGTTTGAAAAGCCTAGGGTTCTTCTTAGGGAGTCCCACACGGACCTTGGTTCTCGATTGCTTGTATTTTCTTCTCGACCTTCCCATTCTCCTTGCTCCTCGTCTGAGTCTCTCACAGCCGCTACCGCCAACGAGGCTTTTAGGTTTTCTCTAGGTTAGGGCACAAAATGTCTCGTTATTTTAGCACAGCTTCAGCGACGTCGTTTCTCAGGCTTCTACTGTTCGATTACAATGGGCCCCTCCACATTTTAACTTTAATAATAAAATAACTAGGCGACAAAATAAAAAAGTTGAGCAAATTGCATAGTAGTAGTAGTAGTTCTTACCTTTTAAGAATTAAACAGTTTTTCTCTCTCTTTATTTTTATCTTTAAACAAAACAGGAAAAATATACATCTTATGCCATGATTTTGATATCAAGAGGAAGAAGATTTAATACATCGGTAAGATAATGGATTATTTAGTGATTTTTAATTAGGTCCTTAAATTAAAAAAAGTTAAATTCTTAATTTTATATAATTGAATATCTAGAGTTAATTTATAGTCGTTTGAAATTGCTAGAAAAATAAAAATATGACAGCTATTGTTTCCATATATATAATCAAATTAAAAAAAAAATAGGAGTATTATATTTTGTCTTATTTCTTATTTTTTAGCAAATATTTTGAAAAAAATCTATGAACATAAATATTATAACAGAGAAATGAAATTATTTGAACACATGTGATTCACAGAAATAAATATGTATCATACAAGCATAGTGTGTAATAGCCCACCATACATTGAACATTATGCAGATACATGTCATGCATATGTAATGGCTAAGTATCCATTGGATGATATGTCTTTTGGATGCTAAGTCTCTTAAGACTCAATATTTAATGAATAAATATTTTTTTATAAAGTCCATTCCAAACTTAGTCCTTAGAAGGATTAACCTATTTTCAATAAGAAATTTTATAAAAATATTAGCAAGTTGATAAAAACTGGGGATTGTTCCTTTTCGAACATGACTTTATTTTGACATATTATATGCTATTTAGAATATAAGTAAATGTTCATTGATAGATAATATATCAATAAATATGATTTATGTAATATTTGATATACATGATAAAAAAGATAATATAAAAAAAGTCGGTGGTTTAATTGATTAATTTTGTAGTCTATTCTACAAAAATATTATTAAGTGGTATAAGTATAAAAATTGATACCAGTATCAGTCAATGTGTGTGTGTGAGATTAAAATAAACTCACATTTCAACATTTTTAGAATCTCATGCATCCAATTTCTTCCCAAGAAACTATAAACTTTTTTTTATATAAAAAAAACAACAAAATCAACAATAGAATTTTACCATTAATAAAATCCCATAATTATAAGATAATCTAAATGCATCTTCCATTTAGAACTCTTTTCGCGACATGAACAAGGTCAACAATACTTAATGCTGTAAGCTAATGCTCAACGAGAAGTACAAGATATATTACTGATGGTGCATAATTCAATATAATGTAAAGGCAGTGGAGCAACTGTGTAATTGTACACTGGGCACTGTGGTATATAAATGAGGACCTAAAAAAGGCTATATTTTGTTTGATACTAGAGCTACTTAAGCCAAAGGTGATTAGAAAAACAATTCACAAGGGTTGCTCATTCTTCACTTGTCCAAACAGCAATTATGCAGGATGGTAATTGCACCTCTCTACAGTAAAATGCTTTTTTTGCTTTCTCATGGAACTTGGAAGATCAATGAAAACTTAAAAGGCTTAGCCTAAGTTTGGTTTTCTGTTATTGTCTGTATGGCTGAGAGAGACACATGCATGGAACTTTCTTATAGGCCACTGGAACGGTTGGCATACTCTTGAACTAATGCCCCAAAGAGAGATGGCGTTTGGAGCAAGTTGGCTGGTGAATCAAATTCTTTGGCCCGCCCTATTAATGAAAAATGAACACAACTTAGCATACAAATACCATAGACTATAGTCCATGAGATGTTATTTAATAACAGAAGAAGTAAGAGAATACATATATCATCATACCTGCATCTACAACTAGAACTCTATCACAGTCCATTACTGTTGGTATTCTATGAGCAATGCTGATGATGGTACGAGCTGCAAAGTCCTCTCTGATGATCTTCTGAATAACAGCATCGGTTTGGGAATCAACAGAAGCTGTTGCCTCATCCATAAACAACAGCCTGCTTTGTTTAAGCATAACCCTCCCTAAACAAAGCAACTGCCTCTGCCCCACACTCCAGTTATCTCCATTATCAACCACTATAAAATTTCAAGTAGCACTATTAACATTAGTAAAGAACAAAATGGGATGCAAGTGAAATTCAAGTAGGTAAAGAATAAGTAAAACCTAAAGTGTCAAGTTTCTCAGGCTTAGAAGCCACTGCATCTTTTAGTTGACAACGTTCCAAACTCTACAGCAATTAATAAATAAAAAGTGATGAGATTAGGCCAATGATGGCAAAAACACCATCCATTAAATCAATGAAGTACATATAGCATTGAGTGTATTCACCTTCCATATCTCTTCATCCGTGTACTGTCCAGTTGGATCAATGTTACTTCTGACGGTTCCTTCAAAAAGGACAGGCTCCTGAGGGATGATACCAAACCGTGACCTAAGATCATGAAGCCCCAAGGCGGATATGTCAATGCCGTCAATGATTATTTTTCCTCCTGTAGGTTCCACCAGCCTGAAGAAAACTTGAATTAAAGTTGATTTTCCACTTCCTGTTCGACCAACAACTCCAATCTTTTCCCCTCCGTTGATGGTTAAGGTGATACCTTTAAGAACCAAAGGAGTGTTTGGACGATATCTGACCTGTTTACAGTTTAAGAAATTACCACAAGGAAATTATAGGGTGCTACTCAAAGCAGATTGATAATGATAAATAATACATTACTAAGACTATTTTCAAGCATAGTTACAATGTTGCATTGCATAGACATAACGAATAACTAATTTGAAATTCAAAGAAGTCTTAATAATAAGACTTTAGAATTGAAAACCTCTCATGAACTAGAAGCTTATACAAATTCGGCCACTGCCACTGTAATGTACAATTACTTTCATCACAAGAAATAATCATAATTAATTTTGTTATATTCTAGATACCTGCAAGTCTTTGATATCAACATGGCCTTCACCGGGCCAATTTGCAGGAGGCAGGCAATCCTTAATGTTCCATGAAGCTTCCGATGGAATATTTGTGAACTGTTTGATCCTCTCAACAGATACCATTTTGTTTTCAATGAAACAGCTCATGTATATAGCCCAGAACATCACGGCATTTAATGACAAGCCATATGAGAGAGACAAACCAACATTTTCTGCATCAAGTAGAACAACCCGATCAATTGTTTATCACTATAAAACTTTGACTGCTATATAAATACAAGTATTGCTTTTCAACACATTTTAATTTACTAGTATTTTTTACATGTAATAGTTGAACAATTCCATAGTTGAATGATTCAAATGATTTTACTATCTAAATTTTGTTTTATATGTTGCACACACATTTTGCACCCATAGCCCATAGGATATTCGATTAGAGCTGTGCTGGATGAGTATATTGAGTGATATATGACTCATCATTAGAAGACAAATTCAAGAGCTGGATGGGCATGAGTGACGTGACTACCCCATTAGAATTTAGAAGACAAATTTGGTAAGGAACAGAAGTAAAACGGACACCCTTTATTGTTGTTTGATAGTGTAAATCGGTGGAACCCTTTTATCTTCAAAGAGTAGTTGTAATTATAATGTTTTTCTTTCTTTCCTTTTTTCCTGTACTTTTGGTTGGTATGTTTTGTCTTGTTTAGAGAATATTGTTTTTGTAATTCATAACTTTTCTCATTCCTTCATTTTCCTAGCTAATACTTTATACGACTTCCGAGTAAAGGAAAAGCAGTGCCACTCCTTTATCTACTCAACTTTTCAATTTTTCATGATTACACCCATAACTTCCTAACATGAGAAGTGATATATTTATCAAGTTGAGGTAGATTGAGATGGAAATAACAAAGAGATAGAGAGAAAAGAAAAATAAAGTGATACTGTCATAGGTAAGTGATGGAAAAGATTAAACCACCATCTCTTCTGCCGAGAAAGATTAAACCAGATATATTGTCAAGGCAAACAGTTCACAAATAATCCTTTTGAAATAAAGTTTGTTTACCTGGCTTTATGATACTGCTGGGTAACATGATCATGAACATAGCAGAAAAGCAAAAAACTATGCTTCCAAGCAATTCTAAGCGGAAACCCAACCACGCATTGGAACTGAAGTTGTGAAAATCCATTCGCAAATTATCATTCACCCGTTTAATGTTTTCTCCGCAAAATTCCTTCTGTTTTCTGAATGCGCGAATTGTCATGACCCCGGAAATGCTTTCAGAGAAATGGTGAATCACTGGTGCTTTTGTAATTGAATCCAGACGAGTTAACTCGCGAGATGAAGCAAGAAAATAACCCTGCAAAACCAATAAAAAATAAAAAATCAAACACACAGATTCTTAACATAAATTGACAATCTAAGAAAAACAAATCAATTAAATCCATGTCATGCTTTAAAAATCTTAAAACATATGCTAGCAATCATAGGACTAGCAGAACAACCACGTACATACCCGGTACCAAATGTTTAACCAAGCAAGAGGAATTAACAAGAAAGCTGTTGGCCAAGAATTTTGACACGTGATTATGAAGATGCTGATCACTGTAATGTACATAGCCACCACAAAATTGATGAACAAGGGGATAAAGACATCAACATTGGTTTGATCAGTGGATGCCTGTAGAAGTTCAAGAAAAAATAAGTCATTATACATGTGGACTTCAAAGATGACATTAATGTATAAGTTTATGTCAATACGAATTAGGCTATTAGTCCATGTAACATTTAACACTGCATACTCGAGCCTTACAACTCTTACCCTGCTTAGAATTCTCCCAGATGGAGTGGTGTCAAAGAAAGACATGGGGGCATGCAAGATGCTGTGGAGAATTTGAGAGAAGAAAATTTGTGCTGTCTTTAACCCCAAGACTGTGACGGAGAAGGATCTTAGCACAATTAAAACAACTGAAACTACCGCAATAATCGCGTAGATGGAAATAAACATGGAAGGATTGAACAACTGAGCACGCTCTTCTGATGTTTCATATGCCAGCCAATAATCACTTGCCATCATTGATGCTTGCCACAACACAGAAAGAGAGATTACTGCTATAATGCCCCACCACCCAAAAGCCTCAGTGCAGTAGAGTTTATAGATATGTAAGCTAACTTTTCCAGTCTCTCTCTCCTCCTCTTTGATGAGTTTAGAACCTTCCTTGCCAGACTTGGGCTGGTCAAGAGAGTTGCTTTCACCATTGGCTTCTCTGTTATTCGAAGCTGCCTTTGGCGATTTCAATGGCTTGTTCAAATTGTCCCCAGGCATGACTGCACCTTGCTCTACTAGTTCCATAGAGGTCTCATGTGCTGCAACAAGAGCACTAAAATCCATTCCAGAAGCAAGTAGACCATCGTACTTCCCCGATTGGACTATCATTCCATCCCTCATTACCTTTTGAGCAAGCAAACATATGCATTAGAATAACTCACCAAGTTAAATTGAAGATTGAATGGAACAAAATGTTAAAGGATTAGAAAAAGAGGCTTACCACTATAAGGTCCACATTATGTAGGAAGTCTACTTGGTGTGTAACAAGAATAACGGTCTTGCCTTTCAGAGCCCCCCTCACGCATTCCTGTATAAAATGACTCTAAATTAAAATTTGGCTAAAACTACAAAAACTGAACTGTACATCATTTTTTAATATAAGGATTCAAAGAATTGACTTTAAGCAAGAAACTAGCACTTGCCAAATGCCAAGGATTCAAAAAATTGACTTTAAGCAAGAACTAGCACTTGCCAAATGCCAATGGTCCAACAAATATGAATTAGTCTAACTTATAGAATGCTGAGAGTAGATTAAGCACCTTGAATATTTCAGTGCCAGTGTGTGCATCAACAGCACTGAAAACATCGTCAAGAAGATATATATCAGAATCTTGATACACAGCCCTGGCAAGCTGAATGCGCTGCTTCTGACCCCCACTTAGGTTGATTCCGCGCTCTCCAATCTCTGTCTGGTCCCCATGCTCCATCATTTCCAAGTCCTTCTCCAAGCTACAAACTCTAACAACTTCATTGTACTTCTGTCTGTTCATTGGTAAACCAAAGATAATGTTCTCTTCAATGGTCCCATTTTGGATCCAAGATGTTTGTGCAACATAAGCAGTACTCCCACAAACTTGAACCTGTCACCGAAACATATATATAATCAGAAATGAACATCACTGTACAAATTAGTGACTGCATGGTAAACAAAACAAAAGTCCTCATTAAACAAAAAAAAAAATACATACCTTCCCAGAAATTTTGTGCATCTCACCAAGAATTGAAGCAAGGAGTGAAGACTTCCCTGACCCTACAGTCCCAACAATTGCTGTAAGCTCCCCCTTATTAATCTTCAAGTTAATATTTTTCAAGTCTTTAAGTTGGCCATCATCATCCCAGCTGAAGGTTCCATCCTTGACCTCCACAGCAGTGTGTCCACCACACCCTTCCTCTCTCTCAACCGAATCATCCAACAATTCCCTGCTAGACATGTACCTATCCAACCTCCCAAGTGACACCAGCGCTTGTGAAAGAGATATCATACTCTGAGGGAAGGTCCTAATAGGTTCCTGCAGGATCTTAAACACAGTTGTGGTGGTGAAAACTGTCCCTGCATCGAGTCGAACTCCAAGCAAAAGCGCGGTACCAAACGTGAGAGTTGATATCAACAATGGCGTGCTCCACAACACAATAATAACGCCACAGATTGAGTACATGAACTTGGAAAGCCACTCGAACTCGGACTTTCGGAAACCCAAAATCCTCCCATTGAAATGCTCCTCCCATGCTTGGAACTTGATGACACGCATGTAATTAAGCATCTCATTCACTGCCTTCATCCTTGAATCACGGCTCATCATGGCATTAAACTGGTAACGCTTGTTCTTTCTTGTAGACACCACAGCAAATACAATAACAGCAAGAAGTCCAAGCAAAGCTGTAATCACTGAGGCTCCTAGACAATTGTACAGCAAGAACAAACCAATACCAACTTGAAATGGCATCATCCACACGGCGTGCAACTGAAGCATCATATCAGAGAGTTGTTGGGTATCGACAGCCATGTAATTGACAATAGGCCCAACTCCATGATCCTGTCTCGCGGAACCCGTTAGCCTCAGCCCCTTCTTGTACAAAGAAGTGATGAGGGTACATCTGATAAGCATCCCAAGCTTCTGAGAGTTGAAGTTGAAATGGTGAGTTGTCAAAACTTCTACAAATTTAGCACACAGGAGAATCAGCACGAGGTAGTACCCTTCATACACAGAGCTACCTTTCCCTGCCGTGAAATCAACAAAACTTTGAATTAGAACTGGCCCTACAAACATTACAGATAGCCTAATAACAGCAAGGAAGGCAGTGAAGGCTATCTCCCTCCAGAAACACCGAAGCAACGTGGTTCGAACCGGGTGCTTTGACCTCTCGTCTGATTTAGGCCACTTCGATTCAAAGATTACCGACATCCTCTCAGCTCTATGCTGAGGTGAAAGGTGTGGAATTTCTTCAATCTTCAACGGTGACTTGTACCCTTTACTCAGCAACGGGTTTATCCAAATCCAAAAGGCCTTGGATATTGCAGAAGCTGAAGCAAAGCCGGTAACGTTGGATTTCTCATATAGTTTTGTTTCCTCATCAATAAGAGGTTGTGTTTCTTCCCCGGACACAATCCCGGTGGAACCTTTAAAAGCAACA
>PYAF01004825.1:84084-105166 GCA_007407185.1 Glycine tomentella | reverse complement strand
GCTCAAAATTATACTTCTCATCAGCAGCATGCTGAAAATTAAATTATGTTTTGGTAAAAGGAACAATTAAATTTAGCAAAAGGATGCATCTATGTGAATTAATCATTCAAGGGAATGGTGGAAGAAACCACATATTCAATAGTTAGTATATTGGAAATTACCTGATCCACAATGAATAAATCTTGATCCAATTTACAAATGATAAATCCAAGATTGAATTGCCCAATCACCTGTTCAAACATGTTGTCTCAGTAATCATCAGTAAATACTATATATGCAATCTGAACGTGCAGATATGATTGAGCTGTTAAAGAATATATTTTAATTGTCATGATAAATTACTTATCTGACAAGGTATTCGAAATACAAAAACAAAAATGACTAGGGTTTTATGGAGGACCCCCCCCCCCCCCCTTTAAGAAACCCTAAACAGCTTAGCTTGACCATTTATGGTGTGTTTCGTAGAGTGGAGTAGAATGAAATGAAATGAAATAGAGAAGAAATATATAAATTAAAGTAGTGTTGTGAAGGTGTGGGATCCACACTAATTTTTTAAAATTTCCCTTCCTTTCTACTCCATTTCATTTCTACCAAGCACAGCATTACTGAGATAGCAAACAACCAAACAGCACCTGTATAACCATTTACAAAATAGAATCAACTATTGACATTTGTGCAAAGCCAAGCCTTACATGTTTATAAAAGAAGTAAAAAAACAATATGAAGCATACTAAGTAAGGACCTTCATTCTGCTGAAGTCTTCCTTCTTGAAAAATCTTTCAAGTTCGGTAGCTGCTGCTGCCAAGGCCCTTTCTTTCTGCTCTGCAATTTCTGATTGTGAAAGCTCCAAAGTTGCAGCCGAATAGCAACTAGAAATAATTATGAGAAAAAGTCAGCACATAAATATTTTCCTATTTCGTACAAAGGGTACAGAAATAAAAACCTTTTGACTTTAGCTTTTCCACATCCAAATTTACTGGATTGCAACAGAGAAAGCCTCTTCTCTCTTCTTTTCTTAAGCTCTTGAAAAGAAAATTGCATATTGGAGCATATCTTCTTACTGGAAGACTTGGAAGAATCTAACCGTAGAGGTGATGAATGTAATGAAGGGTCTGAGGCAAAAACATCCTTAGTGATCATATCAATGCTAGAAGGAGTAATAGATACCGTATCCCCTAGAGGTGTATTATTCTTTAGATCTAATTCCTGTAAATAAGCATAAAGGATTTATTTTTATTTTTATTTAATTTTCCATTTCTTTTCGATAAAGGTAGAAATTTTTATTAGAAAGAATGAGGCAGTATAAAGGAAAGGAGGATTGGTCTTCTCCTTAGACAAAGCAACATAAAAATGTACAATGAATAAGGTAAAGACGTTAATATTGCATTTAGTTCTTTCTTTTATTGATATCTGGTGTTCAAAAACAGAAATTTCTGGAAAGGTTTATCACTAATTTGGTCCCTATCTATAGTTACAAAACCTTTTTCTTTTAGTCCTTATACTTAAAAACATCCCCTTTTAGTCCACACACATACCATTTTTAATCCCTTTTAGTGTCTAGACATATAATTTTAATCCCTTTTAGTCCCTATACATATCATTGTAATCCCTTTTAATCCCTACGGCAAGGACTAAAAGGGATAAAAATAGTATGTATGAGGACTAAAAGAGGATATTTTTAAGTATAGGGACTAAAAGGGAATTTTTTAACTATAAGGACTGAATGAGTAATTAAACCTTCTGAAAATGCCATTAATGATAAAATATCAAATATTTTTATAAACCAATATCAACTATAGTACAATTGCATGCAATATTATACTTCAAGAATTAAAATTATGAATATATGAAATTTTAGAAGTTCAAACACTTACCATGTTAGATTTAGGTTCTCTATCAGAGGAGTCACCCTTAAAAGAAACTGAATTTTCATTTTTGTGGAAGACGTTATCAGGATTAAGTTGCTTCAAAGATTCAATCTCGCTCGCCCTAGAAAGTTCATCACATTGGTCAAAACAAAGTGATGATCTTGTAATCAAGTCATGTGTTTCAGTATTTGCAGTCTTCAATTGACAACGAGGAGCTTGATTTCTAAGAACAGGCACTTCAGATAAGGCTCTAATGACACTATCCTGATTTCTTTTATTGACAGAAACAAAGTTGTTAAGAGTGGACTGAACATGTCTTGAATGGTTAAATGAATATTTACTAGAAATGCTGCTACTCTCAACTGTCCTTGAGACAAGGGTAGCTTGATCAGGTATAATACTACTAGGACACACTGACTGTCTTCCACTATTGTCATCATTTGAAGCGCAATGTGCTCTGAGTGTGAACTCCTGGTTCATTAAACTCCCATCATTCTCACGAATTAGCCCTTCGTCAACATCTGAGTACTGATATTCATTAATCGATTTAGAAGCATTTTTGGAATCAGTAATATGTTTCTCCTCATGCTCATCCTGAGAAATAGTATCATTGTTGCACTCAGTATTAATTTCATCTAAAGAAATACTGCCAATGTTACTTTCATCACATTGCTCTTTCTGAGGACAACTGCCATTTGGGGATAACAGTTTCATTACAATAGGAGACTTCCCATGAGAGGAACACAACTCGACACACTCTTCTTTTTCAGCAGGCAACATAACTTCATTAACAGAGTAACAGACACTACTAGCAGAATAAATTTGTTGTAATCCCTCTCTCAGGGCTTGCAATATGGCATTTTCTTCAGAAAAAAATATTTTCCTCTTGTCGGGAGTCACATTGACATCATACGTTCTTGTAGGAACTGTAAAATTCAAAATAACAATGGGATACTGTTTGGAATTTGCACCCCTGTACAACTCATTCACAAGTTTGCTAACTTTAGGCATATCCACCGGTCTACCATTCACAAAAAAATACTGCCTATCCCCCAAATTGCGTCCATTACCCTGTCCAGACTTAGAAAGAAATCCTTCAACCTTGCAAGAATCAGATATAGACAATGTCACGGGCTCTAAGCAGCTGAAAGTGTTCATGCCAAGCACTGTTATGATGTTATCCTTAAGAGAACCACTTCCTTGCGTCTTAAGAACCACAGACCTCACATTTTTACCAGTTGTGTTGGTGCAGACAAAACGGACTCCTTTCGCTATAAGGGCATAAGCCTGAAGAAAGTAAAAGTTCACATTAACAAATTAAAGTAACATACAATAACTAAAATTACAAGAATATAAGAAATTTCTCATAATTTGTAGAAGCTCTGTCATTTAGCTTTTTCAAAAGCTGATTTTAACATGCATGAGTTATTTTAAGTTTATGGGCTAAACTTCTCTTATCTAATCTTCTTATTTTCTTCTCTAAGTGCTTATTCAAAATTTCATCCAAATAGGGCCTAAACATTATCACACAGAAAATAGAGACTCACATTCAACAGAGAAACCAACTTGCCATATTCCCTACGTATGTTACGACTAAACTCTTTGCTTCTCACAGGCAAATTGGAGAACAACTTCTTAACCATAACAGTGGTACCAATTTGCCGTGCCGTTTTCCTTTCCGCCACAAGGACACCCGCATTGTCGAAAGTCAAGTGCGTAGCGACCGGTTCGCTCGACGTTCTGGTTTCAACGGTCAAGTTCCCCAACGCGCAGAGCGAACTCAGCGCCTCCCCACGGAATCCAAAAGTCGTCAGAGACTGAAGATCGTGAAATTCCGCTAACTTTGACGTGTGATGCTTCAGCGCAAGAACCTGCAAAATAAAATAAAAACGGTTAAAAAAAAGAAGCTAAACCCTACTGAACCTTAATAACGATGATTTCGGCGTTATGAGTGATAATTAAATAAACACCATGAAATTGTTTGGGGAAATGCCGCAACCATTGTCGATGACTTGAAACCACTGTTCGCCGAAGTCTTTGAGGGAAACTTCGATGCTGGTGGCACCGGCGTCCAAACTGTTTTCGACAAGTTCCTTGACGGCGGAGGAGAGGTCGAGGATGACTTGACCGGCGCAGATTCTGTGAACGATGCCCTTGCCGATGGGCTTGATTATTTGAGCTTCAACTACCATTGCTGCTTCGGTGCTTCTTCTTCAGACACTCGATTACCGAAACCACCATACAAATCGACGCACAAAACCTGCCAATTTTGCCGCCAAAACTGAAGCGGCAACGGCAACAAAAGCGCGCAAAAACGGGAAAGGGTAAAATAAATATAAACCTTTATTTCGCTCTTGATTTTATTCTTCTAGAATGGATTAAAGTGAATGAACCAATCTATTGTTTTATTAAAAAAATAAAATAAACCAATCCATTGTTCTTTTCAATTTTGATTTTGATCTTGATTGCTAAGCAATTTGTTGAATTTTAATTGATTTAATAAAAAAGTAAATTTGTTCTCTTAAGTAATATATCATTTTTTTAGGCAAAATTTTTAAAATTAATATTTTCTATCTAAATATTTAGAAATATATGATACATTCAAAATATAAAAATCTAAAAGGTTTTATAAAATATGATATTAGAATTTGAAAAACGAAAAAAAAAGATATTTTTTTTTATCTATTTTAGGTGAAATTTGTATTCTTTATTAGTGAATTTTGAGTAAGGGTTTAATCATCTCAGTTTATAAAGGTTTTAAGTAAAAAATATTAAATATTTTAGTTGTAAGAAATTGATGGGAGGGCTGGGATTTACTAAATTATAAAAATAAAGAAACCACGTTAACTTATAAGAAATCGAAGGATTAAAATCTTACACAATCTAACTAAAAGAAGAAAGAAAATTACAAATAAGCCTAAATTATAATAGAGTTTGGAGTTTATTTATTTCTTCCAAACATGGCTTAAGGTTTTGGTTAGTCAAATATTATTTTCAGATCCAATTATAATTTTTATTGTTCACCTGATTCAATGTTAGGGGTGTTTGCGGTCTGGACTGGATCGATTTTGAAGCAAAAAATCATCCGATCCGATTCCTTCGGTTTGGTCATTTGATCATCCATTCGGTTTGAAATTTTTTTCAAATCCAATCCAATCCAATTATTTTCGGTTTGGATTGGATTGGTTTTCGATTTTTTAAAAAGTCTAAAAATAAAATTTATGAGACATATTTTTATCAAAATAAGGAGTATCTAACATAAATAAACATATTCATTGGACAAAAACAAACATCATTTTCTAATTTTCATTAGACAAATACTTTCATTGAACAAATTAAGGAGCAATGTATTGAATTTTTGGTTTTTGGGCTATGATGGGAAATAGGCCCAAGTAGATAAAGGGTAAGATATAGTTTAAAATTGGATCGGTTTGGATTGGATTGGTTTTCACCAGCCAATCCAAAATCCGATCCAATCCGGTGAAAATTTTCGGTTTTCGATTTTTCAGTTTTCGGTTATTTCGGTTTTCGATTTTTCGGTTCGGTCACCGCGATTTGCATCAGTTTGGATCGGTTGATGAACACCCCTATTCAATGTCATACAATTTTTAAAAAAAAAAACAAGTTATAAATGATAACATATTTAAATTTAAATTAATATCTTTTCTTTTATTTATTTTTAGTCATATGACATTATTGTAAAATATGCACTAATTTTAACTAATAATATTTATTATAGAATTTGACTGATAATTTTAGTAAAAAAAATTCTCTCAATCATATTTTCTCTCTCTTAAACTTAAGCATAATTATTTCAATGATGTATACATCTCAATACTTTCGTATATCAAAATGATTTGTATTTTTCAATATTTTACCATTTTCAACTCAAGACACCAACATGTCATCCGAATGAAACTAAATTCTAATCCCTAAAAAAGTATTACTGAAACTTTTCTTGCCATATAAGCAATTTTCACTAGATATCTGCAATTTTTAGGTTCAGTATCTACAATACAATTAGAAAATTTGAGTAGCGTTCATATATATTCATACACACCACAAACTGAAAATCAGAAATACAATGCCATTCAGCCACAGGTTACACAAGAAATTAATAAAAATAAATATTTATTTTATTTTTACGAGAAAAGAAACTTGGTATATACAAGCAAGAATAAGGGGAGGGAGAGTTGGATCAGCAGGGAACCTAAATTAAGCCTTTTTTTTTTTTTATCTCAAGTGAAATCGTCAACAAATTCTACTAATATATGAAAAAATTTGGAGAGGATGGTGAGGGTTGGAAAAAGGGGAAAGAAAACCTATGATATAATACAATAGAGAGAGGCAGAACCAATGATGGGATTTCCACATCAATAGGTGGTGATATAAGAATAGCCTAAGCAAGAAATGCTATACAGAGAGAGAGCTTGCTTTACATGAAATAGCTAAGAGATCTCATTTTTCTTGATCCTCCTTCTCCATACAGGTCATTCCATTGGAGTAGCTCATTCATATTTGTTGACTCTGATGACACGCTCGCACACACCTGCAACAAAATACATCAAACATTGTAATTACCACGAAAAGGACTCTATCGAGCAATTACATGATCACCATGAAAAACAACCGATTTTGTCTACAAAGGTAGTAGCTTAATGTTCAACGAAGTAACACTATTTTAATAATTCTTTGGGCCGAGCCAGATTCAGCATCATTTGCCTAAAACTCCCATCCTGAACACATCTTATAATTCAAGTCATTAAACATTGAAAACCATTTGCTAACTCGACTTTGGCCTGTGTTAAACATGTATCGTAATATTCCCCCAACAAATTAAATCTCAGTGAGCCAATTTTATGAAGCAACACCAAGAGTCAAGACTACCCCCTCTCCAAAAGATCTCATGAATATAGCCAGGCAAGCCTTGCAAACTTCAATTTCTTGTAAGCTAGCAACCTAGAATGAAGCCTCATCATGTTTAAACAAGAAGCTGAAAATGCATGTGACAGTATCATGTTTACACTTTAGTTCTTTATCTGTGACAATAAGAAGTGCCCATCCTAAAAAGCCAACCCCAGGACTGAAGGAGGATAACAATGATTTTTTCACCACCTCCAACCCAACCTCCAAATTTAAAATCACAAGCCAGACAGGGATTGTATCCATTTATTATTAATGCCCTCCACCAATAATGCAAAAGGCCTTTCCACCAAAATAAATTAATAAAATGCAGGTAAGTGCATAAGCCTCCCACCATGTGCAGTTGTGGGGGAAAGGGGGGGTCATGCCAATATTTATTTTAAACACCCTTTCCCCAGTGTCCAAAGGATATTTCCAAAACTAGGTGTCACAAGGCAGTTATCTTACTTTTGAGGACACCCTATACTCCAAAGTGAACACATTATTTTAAGAAAAATGGAAATAAAATAATATACCTGCTCATGTGCATATCTAAAATCATCCATCTTTAAGGGACGAATGTCACCACTGCCACACAATCCAGGTAAAGGTTTGTTCTCAGACAATGCTAAGCTTCTCTCCTGAAAGACATTTCATATCAAAGTGAAAAAGAGATCACCAATCCTTGGACTATAATGCAAACCCATTAAAGTGCACAGAATTATATTTAGAACTGAACTGAGATTTCTGCATGAGTAATAAACATATATATGTATACATACACACACAACCCACACACACACACACACACACATATATAGATAGATAGATAGATATAGAGAGAGAGAGAATCACTAACCTTCTTTTCCTTCTCCAAGATCTCTCGTATTGGACAGTGAGCTGCTGTGACACACAGATTCTGCAATCAAAAGATAACAATGAGAATATTTTATGTAGAAACAGATGGTACCTTCTCCAGCAACCAAGAAAGGAAGTGAAAAATACAGAGATATACATACAACCTTTAGGTCACTCCCAGAATATCCATCAGTCATATTAGCTATTGCTTCAAAATCAACATCAGGTGCCAAATCTTCTTTCGCTAAAATGACTCTGAGAATTTTTTCTCTGTTTGGAGCATCTGGCAAATTAACCATCAATCTACAAAAAAAAAATTACAAAATTGAAGCCAGACCATGCATTAGAATAAATGTCATCTGTAAAACATGAAAATACAAGTTAACATTAAACATAACATGCTCACCGTCGAGGAAGCCTCCTAATAACAGCCTCATCAAGATCAAAAGGCCTGTTTGTAGCAGCAAGAACAAGTACACGCTCTTTATCTTTTGTACGCAGACCATCCCAATTTACCATAAACTCATTTTTCATTTTTCGCATAGCCTCATGCTCACTAGGGTTTTCACGTCTCCCTAGCATACTATCAACCTGCCACAATTGCCACAACAAATCAACACAGATAATTGAAACTAAGAAAATCCATAGTAGCTATCATATAAAATTGAAGAGGTTTAAATGTTTAGGTCTTCAATTCAGACAGTTTTTCACTTGCCTTATAGAAAATAATCACAGAAACAGTATAACTGAGAAATTCAGTAAAAAATCAGCCTTAGTTCTTTTGGTTCAAATCTACTAGATATTCATTCAACCCTTCATAAACATTGTTCCAGACTTCCAGCCACCATTGCCATTCTCCTTCAGCTTAGCAAAAAAGCCCTAAGAGGTCAAGCCCATTTTATAATCTACAATCTATTAACTTCAGTAAACCTAAAAAGCACTTCAAAGCAATCTATTATTGTCCCCATCACATTGTAAGCAACAGATACCTTTTTACATCCCTTAAAACATGACTTTGCTTCCCCTTTTGATGGGCATACTATCCTCTCAAACTAGTCCAGAAATGGCTCATATGAAGGCTAAAAAGTATTACAAAAATATTTAAAATAAAGGAAAAGAGAACTTCAAAGGAAGATAAACAAATGACATGATAAAGCAACCTCGTCAACAAAAATAACACTTGGAGCAATTTTGCTGGCTAGAGAAAAGACTGCTTTGACATACTTCTCTCCTTCACCAAACCACTGCAACAAACAAAACCATATTTTTCTTGTCACTGAAGCATACAAGGAAATACACAACAATGAAAAAGTAATTTACAACATTAATACCTTTGAAGTAATGCTGGACATTGAAATGTTAATGAAATTTGCTCCAGCTTCAGTCGCTACAGCCTTTGCAAGCATTGTTTTTCCTGTGCCAGGGGGCCCAAAAAGCAATATTCCCTTGCAAGGCTATATCCAAAGTAATTACAATGAGGTGCTACACACGATATGAATATCATCTACTAAAATATGTGTTGCACAAGCAATTTAAAGCAACTAAAAAGAAAATCTATCAACCTTAGCCAGCTGTCCTTTGCAAAACAATTCAGGCCTCTGAAGAGGAAGCATAACCAATTCCTTCAAGGTGTCCTTCACATTTTCTAAAGCTCCAATATCATCAAATGTGACCCCAATATCAGTTGGTGGAATAACATCAGCAAGAAGTTTTTTCTCAAATTCATTCTCAGTAACCACATCCTGGAAAAACAATTCCAAGAATACAGGTGACAATTCCACAATTCAGAAAATGACAAGGTAAAGAAACTAGATGGATACCAGTAGTAATGCAAAATATCTCCAAAAAATATGATGGAAAAAGGTTTAAGTTTGTAACATCTTATATTAAATTACCTTCAGTGATTTTTTCAAGTTTTTGTTCTCATTTTGAATGCCCTGTAGAATGTTAATTCCATAATTAAGGCTGCACCAGTGAAATGAAAAGTAGTGTTAAAAAAATTAATGCAATAGAACAATTTTTGCATGGTACTATATATTTCATTGCTTAAATTTTTAGGGTTGAGATTATCGACATGCCCAAAAATGACAAACACAACCTTTCTGCAGATATCAAAAGCTTGGAATCTTTGATAGAAGCTTTAGATGAATGCATAAAATGGTAACTTATAGCCCAGCCAATGATCTTCTCCACACCTAGGAAATGGAGTTCATAGGATGTTATCAGTGATAAGGCAGAAGATCTAAACATCTTATATTTAGCTGGAAAAATAATTTCATACATAATATTTAAAAAGAAAAAAGGAACTGACTTTCAGTTGTTAGGGTTTGGTCTTTGATGCTAAGAGTCTCAAGGTCAGGGCAATCCAATCCAATCCTGTTGAGAACCTGAATCATTAGAAGAATCTTATCAGATGTTTGACAGAATAGCATGGCAAAAATGAATTTTAATATTTAAGAAATGAAACTTAAGTCAGATACAGGTCAGAAAATGGAGCTCTATATTATTTGAAAAATGAAAATCAAGTAATCATTTTGTTAGCAGTAATTGTCCATATTAGAAAGGCAGTGTAAATCAAACAATGGAAATGGATGGCCAGGATGGGTAGGCTTGAAAAAACAGGAAACAAAAGAGAATTTTATACAGAAACAACTTTTAAAATGGCATTGAGCATTTTTAAGCACAGTTAGGAAAATTTCACAAAGCCAATGAAAGAGATGCTACATATTCAAAAGGCAAATCACAACTAATGCACAGCAAGTGAAAAAAATTGAAACATGTGGAAAAAATGCAACAAGAGGAAGCATAAAATAATAAAAGCAAAAAAGGCACATAAAAATGATCAGATGTTTCCGGACTCACTGTGCGAACGCTGACAATATTGGACTGAGCTTTCATAGTTTCAATATCACGTTCTAATTGTTGCTTCCAATCAGAAAGTAAAGCCTCGTCCTGTATAAGTTGAATTAAAATGGATACATGAACTGTATATAGCAACGGAATAAATTTCATAATAAAGTTAATCTAACAACAAACCTGAGGTAGCTGTATTGTCACTTTGTTTGGGAAAAGACGACCAAGTTGCTTCATTACTTTAGGGGTTTCTTTGCTCCGATCATGCAGTCTACCGAAGTTATCCTAAAAAGAGAACAAATAGTAGTGGATTGATAATTTACTCCTTAAGGAACCAGAAGCAACCAAGCTACTATGTACGTATAACAATATTAACAATGATTTAGAAAAAGCTATGAATAGTGTGAAGGTATAGAAAAAGACAAGAACTGTAACTTCCATGCTAGAAATGCACAAGCTTTAAACCAAGGTAAGAAGAGCAATGACAGCGGTTCTTATACCGGAAAAGCAAGATCAAGTAGTGCTGTCTGATTGCTCCCGAACTTGGTAAACAGAAGGCCACCAGGTTGGGTCTGGAAACATAATCATGCAGTCAGTAAATACAGCAGCAAAAACATTCCTCCAAGCATAAGATCATTACAATCTAATAATGGGACAGTACCTTCTCCTTCCGATTGTCAAGCAGAGTATGAGAGCCAATTACCACCACATTTGGTGGCAAGCTTTCAAATTTATTTTTCAAAACTTCATAGTTCCCAACCATTGCCTTCTCTATATCTTTAATGAACAACACCAGTGGACCACTTTTACTCTGATTGGAGGTAACCTATGCACAAAGCAGAGAAGGGTGTTAGATATACTTCTTCAGGAATAGAGGCATCTTTTGGACCGGTAAAGAACTGGCACAACCTCAAAGATATCACTAATTGCAACTTTGTCCACGTCATCCCCTCCTGAACCATCTACCCGTAGTAAATGATTTGCTGCAGCATCAATCCTCAACAAGTTATACATGCTAAAATTATAGCATACAATATGCTAACATGCAGCTAAGGCAACAAAAATTTCAATAAAATCCAGTGAATTACCAGAACAAAAAAACCCACGGTCATCCTCACAAAGGCCTCCAAGATCATTGCCATCTGGAATTGATTTATCAAACCTAACCCCAATTTTTGAAGACCTATTATCTTCAAAAGCAAGCAGAACTTTGCCTCGGGAGCCATAGCTTGGTCCCCTGACCAATATAGAAGAAGAATAAAATCTTAATTTTCCAGAATAAGAAAAAAATATAAAAAAAAACTAAAGGATTAGATATAAAAAAATTAGCAGGAGGATAAAATATCAACATAAACAGATACTTAAAAAATTTTGAAACTGAAATAAATAAACAGCAAAGCTCTCTAGTCAATCTGCATAACAGAAAATGAAACACCTTTTGAATAGCTATGAACAATGCACCAGAGAAAAACCATAACACAGTAAATCAACAACTTAAGTGCATTTAGCTTTAATTAAATACAACGGAGAAATGGCAAAAACACAAAAATATCTGAACTGAAATACTAAGAAATCACTCCAAAAGGGGAATTATTTCTTTTTTTGGTCCAAAAAGTGTGAATTTTTCTGAAGTTATAACCTCTGCAAAAGAGAACTGCCAGTAAAATCTCATTACTATTTACTAAAAGTTCACCATGTTTTTTAAAGCCATATTAAAGGAATTTTCATGTGCATCCTCCTCAATAAAAAAGAGTAAAATACAAATTTTAAATCTCAACAAGAACAGGTCAACCTATATTACTCATCATTAACATCAACATCAACATCAACATCAACAACACTTTTAACCCAAGTTAATTGGGGTCGGTAGTAGATGAACCCAATAATAGATACGGGGAAGTTGAAAAAAAAAAGAGGGGAAGAAAAAGGGAAAATAAGACAAAAGAAAAGAAAATAAGATAAAAGAAAAGAAAGGGAAAGGAGGGAAAAAATGAAGAGTTAAAGTACTAAAAAATGATTGTCTGGAACATAGAGATAATAACGGGTCTAACCCTCCACCAAGCTTATAGTTTTTCTCCATTGCATCCTAAGATACATCTTTCGCCAATCTATATCACACTCCATTAAGTTTTGTTTAATTATCTTTCCACAGGTAAGTTTCAGTCTGCCTCTACCTCTCTCTGTGTCGAACTCTTGGTAACAAACTCTTGTTCTTACGGGAGCATCCAGGGGCCGTCTCATTAAGTACCCAAACAACCTCAATCTAGACTCCCATATCTTTTCACTCTCTGATACTACTGCTACCTTTCGTCGAATATGTTTATTTTTTATCTTATCCATCTTCATATAACCACACATCCAACTATATTACTCATAAACTGTAAAAATATTATAAGTATGATTATTCCATTACAAAATTACCTTGAAGGATAATTTGGCAGTGATGAGACGGCAGAAGGAAAGTTACCAACAAATTTTACTCGATCACCTGCAAATTAAGCAAGCATCATGTCATTAAAGCCTTAAAAATGTTGCCTAGAGTTCATAATAAAACAAGGCAATGGGAAGGTAAATTTGTAGATGAGTGTTCATTTCTTGGTCACAACAGCATACCCTCTTTAAGAGTAGTGCCCTTTGATGATGCAGTAGAAACCTCTTGCTTTAGCATAGCCTGAGAACTTAACGTGGATCCACCAACAATTTCAGCATCAACACTAGAAGCTGGTTTCTTATGTTGTAATGTGGCAGTCTGGGAACTTCTCTTAGTAAACACAGATGATGGTCTTTCAGGTCTGGAACTTTCTTTGGCAGAATCAACTTCCTTTGATGGTGCTCCCTGAAAAACCAATTGCATAATTAAGAACAATTGAGTGTATATTAATCCTGATTTAGCAAGAAACCATCTCAACAGAAGCAGGCACCAGAAAAGACCATGAACAGGAAACAATTTAGATTAGTAAGGCAATTCTGCAAAACCTCTATAACCATAAAAAAAAAAAAAAAAAGAATATCTAAGAAAACATACACCAGGCAATGAGAGAGAATCGACAATCAGTAGCCTGGCACCAAAATGCTTCGCAAGTGCCTTGCACAAAGTCTCCTGATATATTTCCGAACCTACACAAGAATCATATAAAATATCAATTCTCTATTACAAAAAGGGAAAAGTGGAAGCATAAGCGAGAATTATGTAACTACCTGCAGGACCAGATAACAATATTCGTGGAGACACTGATGAGAGGTCAGAAGCATATTTTCCAAAGCCAATGCACTTCAAATGAATAAATGTAGAAGCAATCAAAATGTTCTTTGTTGTATCACTGTATAATACAAACCATCATAAGCAATTAGCCATAAATTAACTCTTATCTATCTCAACCCAGCAAAATAGCAGCAAAGAATATCAACATAGCTATAGTTCACATGTAGTTCAGGCAGCATAATCAAGAGATATAACAAGTAATGGTATGCACCTTAGATAATATGGGAAAGTTTCAAAAGAGACATCAATATTCTCAGATTTGAGAATTCTTTGTTGTAAACTGTCCTTAAATGCTTGTCGCCTGGTTGATGCCAATATTGTTGGGGTATCAACATCTTTAAGGAGCTCTCTTAATTCCCTTCGCTCCTCCAATATCTTGGTAATGCCACAACTTAAATCAAGTTCAGGACATGACCCAGCAAGCAAGCGCAGTAACGGCCTCAATTCATACGTAGCAGCAGTAACCTTCCCAACATCGGCATCCACATTGATGTCGACTTCTGCTGTGTCAAGGCTAGGATTTTCATTAACAGTTTTGTCAGCAGAGCAAACTTCAGACGCTACATCATTGGTGGCATCCTTCATTTCACTGTCTGGCATATCATCTTCGTTGCCAGAAGGTAGTGATGAAATGTCAGAGTTCTGTTGCACATTCTTTCCAGTTTTAGCAGGAGTTGAAAGGAGAGATAAATCTTTAGGAAGACTAGATAAGGAGGCCAATATCGATGCTCCAGCAACAGCAGAAGGATCACCAGATCTAGCTTCAACTTGCGTTCCATTTATTGGAGCACTATGGGCTTCTAAAATACTCACAGAAGAAGGTATAACAGCAGGACTAATATTATTATTTGTGAGCTGCTGAAAGATCTGAATTCAATATTAAGGAACCCATAATACATGAACATCAACAGCACTTTTAACCCAAGTTAATTGGGGTCGGTGGTAGATGAACCCAATGATAGATACAAGGAAGTTGAAGAAAAAAATGAAGGGAAGAAAAAGGAAAAATAAGACAACAGAAAAGCAGGGTGAAAGGAGGGGAATAATGAAGAGGAAAAGAACTAAAAAAGGACCATCTGGAACATAGAAATAATAATGGGTCTAACCCTCCATCAAACTTATAACTTTTCTCCATTCCGTCCTAAGACACACCTTCCGCCAATCTATATTTCACTCCATGAAGTCTTGTTTAGTTACCTTTCCCCAGATACGTTTCGATCTACCTCTACCTCTCTTTGTGTCGAGTTCTTGGTAACAAACTCTTATTCTTACGAGAGCATCCAGGGGTCATCTCATTACGTGTCCAAACCACTTCAATCTACGCTCCCTCATCTTTTCACTCACTGGTACTACTGCTACCTTTCGTAAAATATCTTCATTTTTTATCTTATCCATCTTTGTATAACCACACATCCACCTTAACATCCTCATTTCTACTACCCCTATTTTATGCTCATGTTGTCTATGTGCTGACCAACAGTCAGCTCCATATATAATGAATACACAGAACACATGACTAGCTAATATCCTTGTAATATGTAGAAGTGACCACATATGCATGCAAAAAAAGAAGGAAAGAGCAACAGGAACTAAAAGAGGAAACAAATAAACTCTTCCCTGTGAACCATATGTAAAGGATACATAAGCATGCTTGCCAGAAGAACCAAAGACCACCTCATCACCTCCACTTAAAATCAGACGGGCATTCTTTCGATATGTCTTACCATTAACTTGAATAGAACCTTTGCCCCCTGTGATTTTAAGTAATGCAACAGACGAGCCTTCACGCTGTACAGAGTCCAAATAACAACTGGTAAGTAATATTGAAAGACATGGAAATGCTCAACTGTAATTTTCTTTAGTGGGGATATTTTTAGGAAGCATCTACCATAACCGAACAAAAATTAATTCTTTTCAATAATATTTTTAATCAAACATTTAAATAGTTTTGTTTTTTTGAATGACTATTCTGTCATAATAAAGCTGGAAAGCAGATGGACCATTAGTTACTCAGTTCCTTTTTTTCAAAAGATAAAAGAGGAAAGTCTACCTCTATATGGCTCAACTTGCACAAAACATTACAAACAGTAGGATCTTTAAGCCATAAATTACAATTACGACCTTGACCAACAGTGAAGATAAGATCACTCATGGACACGTGAGGATTCTGCAGAAAGATGAATAACAAAATGATTAATTCCAAACCTACAATAGTACAGTCAGAAATAGAAGAGTTAATAAGACAAAAATAAATCAGCCCACAGTCCCCCCTCCCCGTGGTAAGCCAACAACAAACAGGACAAACTTCAAAATGTATGTGAATACTACTCAAGTATACCATCAATATTATTTTTTCCAACAAAATCAAACAAAATAGTATTTTTTTTCACTAAGCAACTTCAAATCTTCTCTGCATAGTTGATGAGAAATCTTATAATTGGAAAATGTAATTGCAATAGAACCACATGTCCTGCGGTGTCATGTTATTACACCTCGACCAAACGCACTGCATGAGATATAGAATAAACAAAGTCTTCTGGTTTGGTAATGCACAAAAGACTGAAATGTCCCGAAGTTACTAGATTCAACCCAAAAAAATGATGTCAAGACACTTTGTTGTGTTATTATGTTAATCAGATCCCACTAACTTGCTTATCCTGCATGGATTATATCATAGTTTAAGACAATGCAATGATAAGTTTCAAACAGACTAAATCAAGTAATTAGCTCTCACTATTATACAAATAAGCAAGGGCCCTAGGCGACTAAGGCCTGTCATTCCAATCTTATAACTTAGGGCTACTTACGCAAACCTCCCATGACATTAGTACTTACTACGCCAAACACCACCCATCATCATCTCTTCTCCATCAGCCTTTAAAACAGCATCACTGCTTTCCTCACCTGCATGTTGTCAAACATCCATCCATGTCCTTTTCAATCAGCAAACTCACTTACCTCCCTCCAATGCCTACTGCAAAGCTGCATATGCAATGCTGAACACCTTATTGCTGCTGCCTACCACTGTTAAAACCACATTCGCACCTCTGTCCACTCAGCCAGTGCTTGTGCACCAACACTAACTTCCAGCTTTAAATGTTCATAGCACATTCCTCCAAAGGTCCATCACTATTTGTGC
This sequence comes from Glycine tomentella, assembly GCA_007407185.1. Taxonomy (NCBI): domain Eukaryota; kingdom Viridiplantae; phylum Streptophyta; class Magnoliopsida; order Fabales; family Fabaceae; genus Glycine; species Glycine tomentella. The sequence continues at coordinate 88,284 of PYAF01004825.1, read as the reverse complement.
TCCCTACTTCCTCCTCCAGCAACATTGCTGTTAAGGCTGTCAACAATCACGCACAAAGGGATTTGCCTACATGGTGGTGCTTAGTTTGAACTGCAAAACAAGTAGGCCATAGATTGGTTAAAGTAGTAGGATCTTCCACCTTTTCCATATCCTTTCCTCAATCCCCTCGTCTCTAAACCCTCTTTTTTCCTTTCTTTTGCACATATGCATGTAAACTGTGTGAGGGTTTGATTGAGATTAATGCAAAGCTGTATAGCAGCCCATAACAGTGAAAAAGAGTAGCACTGTTTACAACCCAAAGGCAGTCTCCTTCTCAATAATTGGAAGAAGCAGAAGAATTTCACCATATTTTAGTCAAATACTTAAAGATCTACCAAACCCAAAAGTTTGAGTTCCCTTCCCCCCTTCCAGTTTCATCTACAGATGCGGCCACTTAAAACTAAAATAGTGGTTCGCCTCAAATGGGTGTCACCCAGACTACAGAACAGTGAGCACCAGAACCATCTGGACTCGGTCTTGGTTTCCACCACCCTTGACCGGATGAGCTTCCAGTGGTAGAAAAGGTCCATAATGGAAATCAATAGAGGATGCAGGACATGCCACAATCACAACACTCACAGAGCCCACAAATAGTAGATGGAGTTGCAAACGCAGATCCAAGAAATTCCACAATGCAATAGCACTATAGCCTAGGACAACACTTATTAATTATGAATATGCTTTTTAGTTTCTGGTACAAGAAATTATCTTTTAGCAATTACATACGTGCAGTATAAACTATTTCACTAGTATTAAGCAGTGATCCTGCTTTCCACTATACAGCAGTTAGGGGGCAGTCACTCCGCCCCGCTATTTGGGATCAGCAACTAAGCAACTCCGGAATGTAGAGATATTAAGTATATCTACCAATACAAGAGTACAAGAGCACAAACACAACAGCTACTGAGTCATCAAAATCACTAGCTTTTTTTTATCATAGGAATCGAAAACAGTGTGGGGGTTTAAGGACAACTCAAACACCTTTCTCAACCAACTTAGATACACACTCTTGAGTAAAAACTAAAGTAGTAAACTTCAAGGATTAAAATTGCCATGCATTCCTCTTGCAAAATTTGAAAACGAAGTACTCCAAGACACACAAAACCCAACCCAAGCAAGCAAGGTAAACACCCAACAACTAAGAACAATAAAACCAAACCTGAGAACACTGAGAGAGAAGCTTTCCCCACGCAACCTTGGGGCTCAATTTCGAAGGGCGTTGTTTCTTCGACCGACCACCCGTCGTCGTCGCCGCCGCCATCGGCACTCCCTTCGATTTCTCCGCGGTCTCACCTGAATTTCCCACAAATTCATAAATCCCACCAATCCAAAAACCACATGCATGCATAAAAGGTGTCAATTTTTCTCACCTTGACACTGAGGGGACACCAAGGCCTCACCTTCAACGGGCGCAGAGGGAGACTTATCGGGCGACATCGCATCACAGCCATCGACGGCCTTCAACGACGCCGTTTCGGGCAGATCAGAGGGCCTCAGCTCCGGTTCGGCGGATTCATTAGCGGTTCCAGATTCGTTGACTGGAGCAACCGAAGGCACGGTGGTGGATGAGGAATCCTCGGACACCTACGTCATCAGAGAGAGAGAGAGTGTGTGTGAGAGAGAATCGATGAACAACGTACCCATCTGGAATTGAGATTAGAATCCGATACCCAGATGAGGAAAAGGGTAATTGGGATGGGAAAGATTGTACCTTGCACCGTTTGGTGTTGTTGGGGGGAGAGGGCGAAGAGAGAGAGCGCTTGGAAGAGGAGGAGCTGCTGCGTCTGGTTTCGACCATGGCTGGGGCCGGTGTCCTTTTTCGGGGAAGAAGATGAGAAAAACGCAGGTTATGACTAAGAATGATTGAGGCAGATCATGTAAATGTTGTTTGTGAAGGTTTGTGTGTTGCTGCTTTTTATGTAATTGGGGGGATCTAATCAATCAATACAAAAAAATAACAATAATATATATAATAACAATATTAATTAATATATTGGTAGAATTTTATTTTATTATCCGATTATAAAAAGTAATATATTATAAATTTTCACCTTTATAATAATTATCAGTTATATATATATATATAATATCGAGTTATATTGAAATCAAGAATCAAAATACTAATTATGAAATATTAAAATTTAATTATCTAAAGGGATTGAATTTTTTTAATAAAAATCTTTAATTATATATTTAAAGAATAAAATTACTTATTAATCATATTATATTAGTATATTTTTGTTTTTTCAAAAGTCAAACACTAATTTATTGAAATATTTAAATAAACTAAATCATAAGTTTTTGATAAAAAAAATCGATCAGTTCTAATAAGAATTATAGGATACATTGTACATATATAAAGTGGTATTTTAGGATTCTATTTTTTTTTTAATATTGTACCTTAATGATCACATTTTTAATCGATATTTTTTTTATACATACAAATTCAATAATCAAAATTTTAATTGCATATTTAACAAAGTTACTTGCTCATCATGTTACATTATATTAATACATTTTAATTTCTTGAAATTGTGTCAAAGAAAAATCAATCATATTAATTGATAAAGATAATTTCTGATTACTTAATAAAAAAAAGAGGAGAAGGAGAGGGTATAGGGGGCTGTAATTTGTGAAGAGGTGGGAAGAAGTAGAGTGGAGAGTAGGGAAAAAAAACTAAAAAAAGAGGATCGTGTTTGGACTTTGTACCGTTGCAAAATATCTCCATTATTCCAGTCGAGAGCATTTAGTAGATTACGAAAATATTATAGTTAGTAGTGTATATGGATGAAATAGTCGTTAGAATAACTTTTTATGTTAAATACCACAAAATGCTTTAACTTTGAAAATTTCTTTTCCAATACAGCCATTTTTTAAGTTTGGCCAAGTCTTTGGGTTGAATTGAGTTTATTTAAGTTGACCCAATTCTAATTAAGTTGGACATTGTTGTTCATAAATTTCAACACCATAAATTCATCCTAACCCGATATAATGATATTTTTGCTGAAAAAAACGGATGTAATGATATTAGTGCATGTACTAATAAAATAACATTGATTCTAATTCTTATGTCATCTTCAATCATTTGTTACATATGAGAGATGAGAGATTCTAATATTTTGTGAATATCTTGAATCATTTTAACGGAAAGGAAGAACAAATTTAAGACATTTTAGTTCTTTACCTATTTTAGTTAATATTTTTAAGGGTAATTTGGGTTGCTAATGTGTGTTTATGGAGATTAAAAATGTCAAGAATGAATTCAGTGAAGCAAGATCCACCAGATTTTAGATGAAAAAATTCAAACACTCAGAAAACTGACACCGAGGGCAACAAAACAAGGTTTACCAAAGGAAACATTGAATTTACTTCAATAACAAGTCTACATCACCCAACAATAAATTATAAAACGGACATTTTTAGAAAGGAAAACTCTGCATAACTATCCTATTAGAATTGATTGGTTCACTTGGTTGTGGAATCATCAACAGGATGCCAGTATCTGTTGAAAAACCACATAGAATCAGCTGTAATAGCATATTCATCTTCATTTCGGTGCCAGCTAAAGTGAGCATGTGTTCTGTTCTTTATTTCAAAAATGGCATGCCCAAAACTTGCTTCCCTGTGTGCAGAATACTCAGGCTGTGGATTTGTCATGCTGCAGTGCAAAGAAAAAACACAAATCAGTAATCAAATTAAACTTGATATAGAAGAGACATTAGACAAGCCATAAATATAAGGAAGAAAAAATTTATAGAGCTTACTTGGTTGCTAAGCCTTCAATATTCCCTCCATCACCAATGGTTATGTATACAGGAGCTGACTGGTCCTTCAAAGGCCTACATAGACCATTTGTAATATTGTATCCAATGTTGGAGATTCGTTCCTGATATAGGGTGCATATAATTATAAGTTATCATGTATGATAAGATTGTTTATATTTAAGATGATTTATAATTGAATGACAGAATAAAAAAATTTATAGCATTGTTATGGTTTTATCATTCTCCCCAGCAATGTTAGATTCATGACACCTAATGAAATGGAGCACTTTTTAGCACTTACACTTCGTTCATAGGCATGGACGTGACCAGCGAACACAACATCAACCTTGTACTTCACAAACCAAGACTCAAACGTTACCCTCATGGTTTCCCCTTC
>PYAF01004825.1:30379-76488 GCA_007407185.1 Glycine tomentella | reverse complement strand
ATCCAACATACACAGAATGCTTAACCTCAGCCCAAGTGAATCCGATTCCACATACACAGATGGGTAATCTAAATTCCACGCACCTCACAAAACATTAAAGTACTAAAGTAGACTCAAAAAGCCTCTTAAAAACATAATCAAAGGTAAGAACATTAATTTTCACCAAAAAAAAAAAAAAAAGCAACAACATTAATGATGAATTCACTACAAACATTAATTGTTGATATAGAATCTGCCTTAACAAATTTTAACACAAATACCATCTAAGCGAAATTCAACTTTAGAACATCATGTGGACATAAACAGCAAGCAGAGGAATCCAGTTATAAACGAGACAGAATCAAACTAACTTAAAACATAGTATTTCACAATCATCAATGATAATTTCATGGACAGACAGAACAGACACACTGCGGGAAAGTGATCATGTCTAATAAGAGTAGGATATTCGGCCATGAACTCAATCAACGAACTCTTGTATAACTAAACTTTCCATTTCCAGAAGACAATAGAAAAGCAATGATGAAGGTAATTTAAAATTAAAATGAACAAAGACAGCATATTCACTTTCCATGATGGATGTGTAGAAAAGTGTGCATATAATTTTCAGATATACACTTCTTTATCCAGGGATGGGGGTTTTACACTGTGAAGCACAAATACAATGCCATATGATTTGTTAGTGGATTTAGCAAAAATCAGACTTGTTTTTAAAAATTAACTGGGTATTTACAAGCCGAGAGCAGAGTTGATCAGAAGGGGACCTAAAGTTAAGCTTTATCTCAGTGATATTGTCAAACAAATTATACTTTGAAAAAAATTGGAGGCAGAACAGAGGATGGTAAGGGTTGGAGGGAGGGGAAAAAGGGAAAACCTACGACACAATAAAGGCATTGCCAATTATGGGATTTTCACATCAATTGGTCACTTCTGACCTTGTTACACACACCATTTAGGTGATAGAAGAATTGCCTAACCAATAAATGCTATACAGGAAGCTTTACATGAAATAGCTCAAAGATCTCATTTTTCTCGATCCACCTTCTCCGTAAAGGTCGTTCCATTGGAGTAGTTCATTCATGTTTGTTGACTCCGATGACACACTAGCACAAACCTGCATAAAAGCATTCATAAGAAACATTATACACCACCCTTGCTGGCCATAAAATGGACTCTCATGAAATTAACTCCCAGGTGTCAATAGCATTGTACATTTTGAATTATGCAATGGTGAAAAGGTTTAGATTTTCTTGATATATGTATTGCAAACACACACACACATTTAAGCATCCCAACAATTCACTGTTTTAAAGGAACTGGAACAACCTACTCCATGATTTGTGCACTACAAAAACCAAACAACAATATCCATAATCCAGAGTTTGAGTTCCACCTATGGCAAACAACCCATCAAACTTTTCTGTGTCATTGATTTCTTAGCACAACCTCTCTGACCACTTGTGCCTTCAGGCGTTTCCTTGTTTGAGTTCCTTCTCTTCCTTGTTTTCTTTGTTCCTGCCTGTTCTTCTCAACATTTCTGTTTCCAATTCTGTTCTTTCCTGTTTTCCATTATTTACTGTGTCAATGTGATTCTATTTGTTTTTGTTCATCTCCCTCAATATTTTGGTTTGCTCCTCAGTGACTCTAACTTTTCTGTTTGCACTTAGTGATTCTAGAATAATGGCAAATGAAGGTGTTGATAATCAGAGTTCCTGGACTGGTGGCAAGACAGATCCAGACTCCAACATTGCCACTAAATGGAAGAAAATGACATGAAAACTATCGTGTACACTTACAATTGTGGAAAAAAAAAGAGGGATTACGAAAGCAGAAGCCAAACAACTACTGATGGGGAAGATAAGTAATGTTGCAACTTGCACCAGTTAGAGAAGGGTTGTGATTTGTGAACATGTGCGGGAGCAAGATAAAGAAGCAAATTGCATAGAGACTTCAGATGTGAGGGATCTCGACCTTGACAAGTTGGAATGTGGTTAAACTGAAGAGGAACTTAACAACCCTAACGGAAATTAAAGCACCTAGTAGTATTATAAAAGGAGGGGGTTACAAATGTTGCTAAGAAAAGGCCAATGAATTTGTTTCATAGAAAACCAGCAAAGGTCATAGAAAAGGAAAAGGGAGTTGAGGGAAACTAACATAAGAAAGGCATGCAACAAATGAGAAAGAGCTACGGTCCCTCAATATCTTGGTTTCAATATCATTAAATGTTATCAAATTGAAGAGTTTTGAATAAAAGCTTACAACTGTTGGAAGTTTTGGTCAAATTTGCAAGCTACAAGATATTACGCCACAAGAGTTCCAATTCTGAATAATGAGGTGGAGTATTCTAAATTTGTTTGTAGAAGGATTAGTGGGAAAAACAAGGCTGCTCCCTTATGTTAGATATATGGACTGATGGGAAGGAAAGATGTTTGATCAATTTCTTGGTAAACTCTCCCATTGGAACAATATTTTAAAGCAATTAAGGATTGATGGATCTAAACTAATGAAGACTAGCAATAACAGTTTGTGCTGCTTGATTTCTCTTCTGGAGAAGATTGAAGGAGGAAAATTTTCAAGGTATCATTAATGATGGAAGCAACTATGTTTTAGTCAGTAAATGTTGGATGATAAAATACATTTTGTGCAACACATTCCATAGTCCATACTCCATACACTTAATCCTTGCAGACAGTGAAAAGCTTCCTTTGATAAAGACAATTCAAAGGGAATGACTCTTGTTGTCTTTAGTCTTTAACTAGAGTCATTGAAGTACCTTGGGCTTGTTGAGGCACTTCACAAACAAGAAGGAATTGGCAAAGCTTGCAATCACTCTATTTGCTACTTATCATTCATTTTGGTGCGACTTATACAAAGTTAGCTCCTCTTATTCGAGTGAGTCAACCAATTAATGGTGACAAAAACAAGCTGCTATGGCTTAAACTTTTTAAGAAATCGATAAGGCAAGAAATAGTTAATGTTAAGAATATGAAGTTGTTCAACAACATCAAAGGAAACAAAAATGTGCTTACCATCAATGCTAACAGGTGAACTAGCCAACATCATAACCCAATACATGTGGCTTGTTATGAAGTATAGACTCCAACACAGATATCGGGACACGGATAATGTCCAAGATATATTTTTAGTCCATACAAATATGATGTATATTTTTAGTCCCTAAAAGATAAATGTGTCAGATGTGATCTTTGTCCTTGACAAAAATCTGTCTCCTTTTGGCCCCTCATTTATGAAAATAAAGACCACACAACACATTTCCATCAAAGAGGGATTAAAAGGAGATAATTTATTTTTTAGGGACTAACAGCAAACATTCCTATTTGTAGGGGACTAAAAACATATTTATATTTAACCTATTTAATTTTGAAGAATGAAAGGAAAGAAGGAAGAGGGATATACCTCACTAGATGACAATGTGAATGACTACATTAAGGAGGAAAAGTAGTAGGAGGATAGATTTTTTTAATTTAGCTTTGTCTTGTTTTTAGTCAATTTATTGTTACTTAGTAGTTTCTAAGTTCAAGTGACCTTGTGAGGCTTGTGATATTATCCTTCAAGTTGTTGATACCTTAGATTAATTTTATTTCTTGTTCTTGACAAATATTATTTTTATTTATTTATTATAATCAGCAGTCAGCAGTTTTTTCTAGTGTGCAAGTGTAAAGTCACCTTGCTTCTTTTAGGATAAAAAGGTGTGGAACAGTGCATGAGGCTCCCTCTGCCGTTGGGTTAAAGCAGAGTCACATGTCATATATACACAATCTTGCCCTATTGACCCAAAAATGTTTCAAAGACTTAAACCCAGACCAACCAGGTTTGTGCTATGTAATGGCTCACCCACCATTCCAAAGAGAATAAATTATAAAGAAAATCCATAGATAATGAAATAGAGTTAATATACCTGCTCATGTGCATATATAAAATCCTCCATCTTTAAGGGACGAATGTCGGTACTGCTACACAACTGAGGTAAAGGTTGGTTCTCAGTCAATGCTAAGCTTCTCTCCTGAAATACATTGCATGTCAAAGTGAGCAAGAGATTGCCAAGCTCTGAACTATTATGCAAGTATAACATTGGTTTTCTTAAAATACACTCAAGATGTAGCTATCCAAAATCCTCCTTTTTAAGTATATGTTAGCAAATCCCCCCCCCCCCCTATGTGTGTTTGAAAAAAGCTAATCTTGACTATATAACCAAAGTCAACAGTCAATATTAGATTAAGAAAAATAATCTTAATCATCCATATATGGTTGTATGACCAAGACCAACTCCTCTCACTTCTCACTAGATACACCCTCATACACACATATCACTAACCTTCTTTTCCTTCTCCAAGATCTCTCTTATTGGACAGTGAGCGGCTGTGACACATAGATTCTGCAGTGAAAAGATAACAATGAGTCAATTAGTATTTCATGTAAAATCATGTCATCTTCCCCAGCGATCAAGAATTGAAGTAAAAGAGATATAGAAATACAACCTTTAGGTCACTCCCAGAATATCCATCAGTCATATTTGCTATTGCTTCAAAATCAACATCAGGTGCCAATTCTTCTTTTGCTAAAATAACACTAACAATTTTTTCTCTGTTTGGAGCATCTGGCAAATTAACCATCAATCTACAATTTTTTTCAATAAAGAACACAAATTAGCATAGATCTCATTTGTGAAACACGAAACAAAAGAAGCTGACATCAAACATAATGAGTTTACCTTCGTGGAAGTCTTCTAATAACAGCCTCATCAAGATCAAAAGGTCTATTTGTAGCAGCAAGAACAAGTATACGCTCTTTATCTTTTGTTCGCAAACCATCCCAATTAACCATGAATTCATTCTTCATTTTACGCATAGCCTCATGCTCACCAGGATTTTCACGTCTTCCTAACATACTATCAACCTGCCACCAATACCACAAAGCAAATCAAACACAGATAATTAAAACTAAGAATATCCGTAGAAGCTACCAAAGAAAAACACTAGATTTGAATATGTTTAAACCTTTATTTTAGCTAGTTGTTTATTTATTTTATTTTCACTTGTTTTTCTTTCTTTTCTGAATGCTTAGAATTGAAAATTTGGAGCTGATTTAAGCAATTACCTCTGTAGATAACAATCACAAACTATATGTCTAAGGTATTCAATAAAAGTTCACTATTGAGCTTTTGGTTCTGATCTGTTTAGAATTTATTTCAAATCACAACCCACCAGTTCTTTTAACCCAATTTATAACAAACACTGTTAGATGTACTATTGCCTCTCTCCTTCTCTCTCCTTCAGCTTCACAATTCCCTAAGCAGCTAAGCCCTTCTTTTAACCCACAATGTATTAACAAATGCTAAACCTAATTTACCACTTCAAAGCCCTCCATTATTTTCCCCATCACATTGCAAGCCATGAATGCCTTCAACGGATAGCTTTACCCAGTTTCTCCACATTAGATTCTCATATATATCCTCTCAACCAACCCATCAATGGTTTGCCTGAAGTGATTTTCTTAATTTCTTCCCCAAAGACATGAAAACTCTGGCTCCATAGGCAAAATCGTGTCAATTTAGATTTGAGTTCTCATTATCATCAATTGGATCTTTAAAATAATGTGATAAGGACTTGGGTATTATGGGGCGCCTAAGCCCCATATCGAGTAGTATGAGATACTTGGTGGAGTATTTAAGTGCTAGGACCTCCTCCCTTAACAACTATCTTTTAAGGGTGGGTTCCCCAAGTGCTAAGCTGCTTATCATAATGGTTAACAGTTTATGCAAGGTATATGAGAAAAGTAGTAACTCTTATGTAAAGTCAAGCCTTTGCAGTAGTTAATACATCTATTTGGAAGGCCAAGGAAACTACACCTAAATCTGGGACATTGAGAAATTAGTGAATTGTGTAGAAAACAGTTGAAACTTCAAAGAGTTCGGGAATTTTTTCCCCAAAATCACAAGCCTCAAACCAATCATGTTTGTTAATTACACCAGCAACAATCCAAGTTCCATGTTCATGTTAAGGAGTTTACATTGGTATTTATACCAAGATATATTAAGCTACCCCTTCAAAAGGCAAACAAAGAAACCAGTTAAATGAAGGGAAACTGCAAAAATAGGGTCATATGTACATCATCTAAACCATTGAGCATCCTCAGCTATTACACCTTCATCATGCTGAGCAGATATGCCACATTAGCATGACATGTCAACAGCCACAAGTTGCAACTTACATGACCATAATAAAAACCACCCTTTAAATAATGATAATGACAAAACAAAAAATTATAAACTGAACTGACAACACAAATGGACATTATAAAACGGTCAAAAGGTAAAGAAATTTAGAATATTTAAAACAAAGTAAAAAAAAAGAAGATATATGTTATACCAACCTCATCAACAAAAATAACACTTGGAGCAATTTTGCTGGCCAGAGAAAAGACTGCTTTGACATATTTTTCTCCTTCACCAAACCACTGCAACAAAAAAACAATATCTATCCTGTCACTTATGAATGAAAAGAAATACAAAGTAGAGCAAAACAGTTTAAATTTGCAACCAATACCTTGGACGTAATGCTGGACATTGAAATGTTAATAAAATTAGCTCCAGCTTCAGTTGCTACAGCCTTTGCAAGCATTGTTTTTCCTGTGCCAGGAGGGCCAAAAAGCAATATTCCCTTGCAAGGCTATACCCAAAGTAATTACAATTAGGTGCTACATGCATGGCATGGTCTACATAACAATTTCTTTCACAAGTCATTTAAACAACTAAAATGAAAATCTTTCACCTTGGCCAGCTGTCCTTTGAAAAACAATTCAGGCCTCTGAAGAGGAAGCATGACTAATTCCTTCAACGTTTCCTTAACATTTTCTAAAGCTCCAATATCATCAAATGTGACCCCAATATCAGTTGGTGGAATAACATCAGTAAGTAGTTTTTTCTCAAATTCATTCTCAGTAACCACGTCCTGGGAAAACAATTCAATTCAAACAATTACAGTGTAAATAAACCAGAGAAACCAGTATGCTAAATACTTGTGTTAGAATATACAAAAATATCTTAATCTTAGATTAACTTCTAGGAGTAGCTTCCTTATTTTCCTCATCACCTCTTAGGATTAATTACCATATTTCATTATCTTATCAAGATTTGAATTATGATTAGTATATACAAAGGTTAATGCTCTAAATTTTAAAACATGTCAAATAGCTTTTGTTAAATTACCTTAAGTGATTTTTTCATGTTCTTGTTCTCATTTTGAATGCCCTGTAGAATATTATGTCCATACTTAATGCTGCACCAACAAACCAAAAAGTAGTGTTAAAATTAACAATAAAGGGCAGATAAGTTTGCTATATTTGTTCTGAGAACAACCTTTCTGCAGATATTACATGCTTAGAATCTCTGATTGAAGCTTCAGATGAATGCATAAAATGGTAACTTATAGCCCATCCAATGATCTTCTCCACACCTAGTAAACAGAGTTGACAGAGTATCATCAGTAATATTACAGCAAATCTTGAGATATCATAATTAGCAGGACAAATTATTTCAAACATTAAACAAAAAGAAACTGACTCTCAGTCGTTAGGGTGTGGTCTTTGATGCAGAGAGTCTCAAGATCAGGGCAATCCAATCCAATTCTGCCGAGAACCTGAATCAATAGAAGAATCTCATCAAATGTTTGACAAATGCAAAGAAAATATAAATTATAAATTGAATATACCAAAGTCAAGCGGGAGACAGGATAGAATGGAGCATATTGTCAAAAAATGTGCATATGTGGCTTTTTTATAGTTTAAATAGAGCATTTACATATATGATAGCAGTAACAGGCCCTAGTAGAAAGGGGCTAAGAATATGATCCAAACAATTGATTATGGAGGCCAGGATGGGCAGCTTTGTAAACCAAGAAACAGAAAAGAACTTTACCCACATGAACAATCTTTAGAAAGACAAAATTAACCCAGTGGGGAAATTTCCACAAATCAAATGCATGTGATGTCACATGCTCCAAAGACCAAGAATAACTATTCTCATCCAAGAACAAGCACAAAAACTGGAAACATACACAAAAAGTGCAGCAAGATAAAGCATTGAATATTATCAAAGAGATGTTGCCAGACTCACTAAGCGAATGCTGACAACATTGGACTGAGCTTTCATAGTTTCAACGTCACAATCTAACTGCTGCTTCCAGTCAGAGAGCAAAGCCTCGTCCTGTACAAGTTTGGAACCAAACGATATATGAATGGTAAATAGCAAGTTATCAAAATTATAATTTGCAAAACCAAATTAATATAACACAATACCTGAGGCAACTGTATGGTCACTTTGTTTGGAAAAAGGCGACTAAGTTGCTTCATAACTTTCGAAATTTCTTTGCTTCTATCATGCAGTCTACTAAAGTTATCCTAAACAGAGGATGAAAGGACCAAATTGTAGTAAATGGATAATTGATTCCTTAAGGAACCAGAAAAAACCAAGCTATGATGCATATAATGTTATTAACAAATATTCAGATATCCAACTCAGCCAAAAAAAAAGGTACAGGCAAAAGAAAAGCACTGGAACTTCCATGCTAGAACTTCACCATGCTTTAAATTAAAGTATGAAGAGCAATGGATATGATTCCTATACCGGAAAAGCAAGATCAAGTAGTGCTGTCTGATTGCTTCCAAACTTGGTAAACAGAAGACTGCCGGGTTGAGTCTGTAAGCATAAAAATGCAGTCATCAAATACAAAACTTTGCTAAAATAATGAGATAACTACAACCAAATGCTAGCTAACAAATTATTATAATAATGAAACAGTACCTTCTCCTTACGATTATCCAACTGGGTGTGAGAACCAACTACCACAACATTTGGTGGCAAGCTTTCAAATTTACTTTTTAAAATTTCATAGTTGCCAATCATTGCCTTCTCTATATCTTTAATGAACAACACGAGTGCACCACTTTTACTCTGATTAGAGGCAACCTATAACAGAGAAGGGTGTTAAATATTTCTTTAGGAATAGAGACAACTTTTGGACAAGTATGGAACTGGGGCAACCTCAAAGATTTCTTTAATTGCAACTTTGTCAAGATCATCCCCTCCAGAGCCGTCTACTCGTAGTAAATGATTTGCTGCATTATAAATCATCAATGAATTATATGTGGCAAAATTATAGCATACAATGAACTAATATGCAGCTAAAGAAACAAAAGTTCAATCAAATACAGTGAATTACCAGAACAGAAGAACCCATGGTCATCTTCACAAAGGCCACCAAGATCATTGCCATCTGGAATTGATTTATCAAACCTAACCCCAATTTTTGAAGACCCGTTATCTTCAAAAGATAGGAGAACTTTGCCCCGGGAGCCATAGCTTGGTCCCCTGCACAATAGAGAAGAAGAATAAAATCCATTTCCCAGAAAAACAAAAAAAGTAAACTAATGGATTTGAAATAGAAAGAAGTGTTATCAGAAAGAACAGAAGATAAAAGAACAATTAGTGGGAGAATAAAATATCCACCAAAACAAGTAACTAAAAAAGGCAAAAAAGAAAAAAGAAATAAACAAACACCAAAGCTGTCTAGTCTCTCCACATAACAGAAATTGAAGTTCCTTTGAAACAGCCAAGCAATGCACTAGAGAAGACACACACTTTTAACCGGAAAAAAAATGAAGAGATCATTGTGTTCTGCCCCAATGAAATACACAGGAGAATTGAAAAAAAAAAACATAATGATTACCAAACATCTGAACTAAACTAAGAGAAACTGCTAAAGTAAATTTTTTCAGAAGTTATAACCTCTGCAAATGATGACACTTCAGTCACTAAATCTTATACTCTGTTGTATATTCACAATGATTCTTAAAGCCATATTTAAAGAATTTTCATGTATACCCACCACAAATTATAAAAAAAAAAAACTACAAAATATTACTCAAACTGTAAAAATATTATGAAGTATAATTCATCCACAACACATTACCTTGAAATATAATTTGGTAATGATGAGACAGCAGAAGGAAAGCTACCAATAAATTTTACTCGATCACCTGCACATTAATCAAGCATCATGCCATGAAAGCCTTCAAAGTGCTACCTAACATTACATAAAATAAGAAGAAAATAGAAAGTAAATTTGCAGATAGGTGCTCATTTTTTAGGACATAACAGAATACCCTTTTTAAGAGTAGTGCCTTTTGATGATGCACTAGAAATTAGCATGGGTCCACCAATAAATTCAGCATTAACACTAGAGGCTGGTTTCTTATGCTGTAACATGGCAGTATGGAGATTTCTCTTCCTAGAAACCACAGATGGTTTTTCAGCCCCATAACTTTCTTTGGCAGAATCAACCTCCTTTGATGGTGATCCCTGAAAAACCAATTGCACAATGAGAACAACTGTGTGTATATTAATCCCAAATTCTAATTTAGCAACAAACAATCTACAGAAGCATGCAAACAATGCCACTATGCCAGGAAAGACGTGAAGCAACAAAGAATTTTACTAGTAAGGAAAAATTCTGCAAAACCTCTATAATTGTAACAAAAGCAGAATATCTAAGAAAACATACACCAGGCAGTGAAAGAGAATCCACAATTAGTAGTCTGGCACCAAAATACTTCACAAGTGCCTTGGACAAAGTCTCCTGGTATATTTCTGAACCTACACAAGAATCAAGTAAGATTATATCACTTCTCTACTGCAAGAAGGGGAAAGTAGAAGCATAAACAAGAATTATGGAACTACGGAACTACCTGCAGGACCAGATAACAATATTCGTGGCGACACTGATGGGAGGTCTGAAGCATATTTTCCAAAGCCATTGCACTTCAAATGAATAAATGTAGAAGCAATCAAGACGTTCTTTGTTGTATCACTGCAATAATACAAAACATCATAACCAGGTAGCTATAAATTATCTCTTATGTATCTCATAACAGTAACAACAAGCTAATCAAGCCAACAACATAGCAACAAAGAATATAAGTGTAGCTATTTGTGACGATAATCAAGGTACGCATAGTTCAGGTAGCATAATCAAGAGATAAATTAATAACAAGAAGTACTTGTTTGCACCTTAGATAATATGGAAAAGTTTCAAATGAGACATCAATTTTCTCAGCTATGAGAATTCTCTGTTGTAAACTGTCCTTAAATGCTTGCCGCTTGGTTGATGCCAATACTGTTGGGGTATCAACATCTTTAAGAAGTTCTCTTAATTCCCTTCGCCCTTCCAATATCTTGGAAATGCTACCACTTAAATCAAATTCAGGACATGATCCAGTAAGCATGCACAGTAATGGCCTCAACTCATATGTAGCAGCAGTCATCTTCCCAACATCTGCATCAATATTGGTATCGACTTCTGCTGAGTCAAGGTTAGGATTTTCGTCAACAGTGGTAGAGGATGCAAGAACAGTTTTATCAGCAGAAAAATCTCCAGCTCGTTCATCATTATTGGTGGTATCATTCATTTCATTGTCTGTGATATCATCCCCGCAGCCAGAATGTAGTGATGAAATGTCAGTGTTCTGCACATTCTTGCCAGTTTTAGCAGCAGGTGGTAGGAGAGATAATTCTTTACAAATATTATTAGATAAAGATGCCAATATAGATGCTCCAGCAACAGCAGAAGGGTCTCCAGATCTGGCTTCAACTTGCATTCCATTTAATGGAGCACTCTGGGCTTCCAAAATACTCACAGAAGAAGCTATATCAGCAGTACTAATATTACTATTCGACAGCTGCTGAAAGATCTAAATTCCATGCTAAGGAACCCAAAATATATCAACGAACAAAGTTTAGAATTAAAAAAGTATAGTAGTTTATAATGTAAATAAATAAAGCATATGACTAACTGATATCCTCGTAAAAGTGACCACGGATGCATGCCAAGAAAGAAGGAAGGAGGAAGCAAGAATTAAAAGCAAAAACAGATAAATTCTTCCCAAGGAACCATATGACAATAAAGGATACATAAGCATACTTGGCAGAAGAACCAAAGACAACCTCATCACCTCCACTTAAAATTAGGCGGGCATTCTTTCTATAAGTCTTCCCATTAACGTGAATAGAACCTTTTCCCCCTGTGATTTCCAGTAATGCACCCGATGAACCTCCACGCTGTGCAGAGTTCAAATGATAACTGTGATCAGTAATCTAAAAAAACAGAAATGTTTTACAGCAATTTTCTTCAGTCAGGAACATTTTGGGAAGCATCTACGATAATGAGATAAAATTTCATTCTTTTCATTAATATCCTTTCACAAAACATCTAAAATAGATTTGTTTTTTGCTTGGCAAATGATTTCTCTGTTATAACAAATCCGAAATAAGATGGACCCATAGTTATTTAGCTTATCATTTCAAGTTTCAAAAGATTAATGAGGAAACTCTACCTCTATGTGGCTCAACTTGCACAAAACACTACCAATGGTGGGATCTTTAAGCCATAAATTACAATGTCGCCCTTGACCAACGGTGAAGAAAGGTTCAGTCATGCACACATGAGGATTCTGGAGAAGCAT
Source organism: Glycine tomentella (assembly GCA_007407185.1). Taxonomy (NCBI): domain Eukaryota; kingdom Viridiplantae; phylum Streptophyta; class Magnoliopsida; order Fabales; family Fabaceae; genus Glycine; species Glycine tomentella. The sequence goes on along the minus strand of PYAF01004825.1, from coordinate 63,951 downwards.
GAATAACAAAAAGATTAATTCCAAACCTACAGCAATACCATCAGAAAGGTAAGAGTTAAAGAGAAAACAGAAGCATAAATCAGTTCACAGTTCTCTTCTCCCCATTTTAAGCCAACGGCAAATAGAGCAATATTACAAAGCATCATTATGTTTTTATATACTAAAATCAAATATAACATTTGTTTTCACTGAGCAGCACGAAATCTTATGAGCTGCTGGGCACCATTGATGATGCAACCTATAATCTGGTAGTGAGTGCAACATGTTATATAGCATAAAACAAGATTTTATCTTGTTGGCTATGCACAATTAAAAAAATCCAAATATACCCAAGTTATAAAATTTAACCCCAAATTAAAAGGATGTTGAGATTGCTGTGTTGCGTCAGATATTTTTGTTTATCAGTTCTCACCAATTTGCTTCTCCTACATACAGCAACAACAAAAAAAATCCTTATCCCACTAGGTTTGCTTCTCCAACATAGATTGTCATTGTTACAGCTAAGCTCCAAACAGATATGACTAATTCAACTAATCATATTATTCCACTAAAGAACAAAAGACTTGGACAACCTAGGCCTGTCATTCCAATCTTATAACTTAGGGGGCATTTGTTTCAAGGTATAATGTTGTATTCTCAGGAATATTATGCCCAAAAATATTATTCACGTGAACATGTTTGGTTGACATTTAATTATTTTAAAATTTACTTAATTTTTAAAAAAAAGGAAGGCAGAATGGAGTGAGGATAGGTAGTTATTGTAGAAAATAAATTCCATCCCCACTCTAAGATACCCAGCTTTCACCATGGGAATAGAAGCAAGAGAAATATGAACATTTTATATTCTAGGCATCAACAACTCCAGAAAATATTTATTCAAGACTTGTACCAAAAAAGGAAATGTGATACTCCCAAGTTCACTTTTTGAGGAATCCTTTTTTATACCTTAAAAATTTAAAACAAACACAACTTACGGTAACTCACGCCAACCTCCCAAGTTTTGTGTTTATTATGCCACAACACCCCTTGTATCTGGGAAATTAACCTGCATCACTTGCTTAATGTATTCTTCTCAGACACAACACTCTTTTGTACACTTCCTACATCATTTCCACTACTAGAAAACAACACAACAAAAACTTTCAAAACAAGAAATGATGCCAGGGTAGTATGTAATAAACACGAATGTCAGGTTTCCAAAAAAAAAAAACACACACACTAATGTCAGGTTATATTTACACTGCACTTGACAATACAAAACAATGCCTCTTAGAATTTGGGCTTAGGGTTACCATAACACAACCAAATTGGCTTGTAAGGTAAAGATTGTCGAAGCCTTTTACAAGGATTATATTGACTATATCTTTAATTGATGTGAGACTGAAATTAGGCATCCCAAAGAGACTGCACTTAAGGCAGGCTAGGGGCAACTGCAATTAAGGCAACTATCCAACAATGCTTTTAGCAAATTCAGTTAGCTCGAAGAATTTCAGAGAGCCCAGCATGCAGAAAGCATTAGCTATCTACCAATACTATGATCTAGGGGTGTTTGCGGTGCGGTTTGGTGTGGTTTGAATTATTTATGAAATCCAAACCAATATTTTGCGGTCTGGTTCGATTCGATTTTTGTGGTTTGAAGATTCTGCTAGAAAGTATTAAAAAAATGCTTAAAAAGTTTGTTATTATTTGGACAAAACTTGAATAATAACTAGCTCAACAATCAACAGTATAAATGGACAACAAAAGTTTCAACAATTGAACTTAAAGTAAAACAGTAATTGTTTTCAAGTTGAATAATACTTGAATAATAATCATTCAACTTAAAAGTAAAAACAGTACATAATACTTATTTCCAAGTTCCAACGACTGAAAACTTAAAAAAAAAAAAAACTGTAAAACAACATTCATAATACTTGCTTCCAACCATAAAAATTTAGAACATAGATATCCAACAACAAAACACTAATTGCAACAATAGTTTCTAGGAGTGTTCGCGGTGTGGTTTGGTTCGGTTCCAGCATGTCAAACTGCTAACCAAACCACACAGTTTGGAAAATAAAAAACCAAACCAATGACCATCCAATTTTATGTGATTTTCGGTTTTTTGGGCCGGTTTTTGGTTTTACACTTGGTTTGGTTTGGTTCTAAACACCCCTACTATGATCATCACTTTGAAGGTGAGCAAGCCTTGGGGCAACAGAAAGTGATGATCATGGTAGGGATGTTTAGAACCAAACCTTGGAAACAGCCTTTCTGCTTCCAAGTGGATAAAGCAGCTGCATACATCTATACTTGTACACGGTGGGAGCCTCGTGCCAATACCATGAGTCGCCCTAACTAGAATCACAATTTCAAATACCCAACCACAGCATTAAGGTTTCGGAGGCCTAAGCAACCGCAATGCCAGCTGCCTCGGCGGTTTTTGCCTCTAATTTTTCCATAATTCCATTGATCTCAACGCAACCAAAGTTTAAAACCTTGACAAGAATATAGAAATGCAAGACAACAAGCTCTAGGTCAGCAAACTCCCTAGACTTTATACAAAACTAAAACCCCAGGATCTGATTAGATCATGCACCCGTTCCCAGAAAATACTAAAGTAAACAGTAAAACTGTAAAAAGCAAAAACCTTAGAACACTGAGAGAGGAGCTTTCCCCACGCAGTCTTGGGGCACGCTTTCGCAGCACGTTTCTTCACGCTCCTTGGGGGAAGACCAGCCACCTTCGATTTCTCCGCAGTTTCACCTGAGGTTTCCACAAACTAATGAATTCAACCAATGCAAAAACCGCATGCATGCACAGAAAAAATAACAAAATACGCACCTGCACACAGTGGAGGCACCAAAGCCTCGCCTTCAGAAGGAGACTTACCACAAACATCCGCGGTCTTCAGTGACGCCGTATCTGGCAGATCAGAGGGCCGTAGCTCCGGTTCCCCAGATTTATTTCCGGTTCCAGATTCGTTGACCGGAGCCGCCACAGAAGAATCCTCAGACACCTAAGTCACCACAAACAAACAAAGAATCGATGAATTTCAAGACCTACCCATCTCGAATTAAGGTTAAAATGGATACCCAGATGAGGAACAAGGGAATCCGCATCGAATGAGAGGTGGGTAGCGAAGAAGGTGAGGAAAGTTTGTACCTTGGACCGTTTGGTGTTGGACGCAGAAGAAGGCGAAGAGAGAGAACGTTTGGAAGAAGAGGCGCCGCGTCTGGTTTCGACCATGGTGGTGGCTGTTGTGCGGGCGAAGAAAGATGAAAGAGGGAACAACAGGCTACGACCGAGGAATAGGAGGATGATTCGTGAGTCAGATCATGCAAATGTTGTGAAGGCTTGAGTGTTGGTGTTTTTATAGAAGGAGAGAAGAAAGGATAAACAAAAAGTTTAATAATCAATTCGTATGATTATGATTTCTTCTTTTTTGGTCGTTGATTGTTGCCACTTTTAAATACAGAGAGAGAGAGAGGTGAAGTGGGGAGTAGAAAAAGAGGATAGTTGTGCGGGAGGTTGCAACTTGCAATTTGGAAATGGGAACCGCAATTTACATGTCGACAAATCGGAATTGCAATTTGCAAAAATGAATAGGAGGGAGTGAGGGTTAGTGAATGGTTAGATTAGATGAAAATTTACGTAAGTAGTGAGATTACTTTGGTGTTTACTGTAGTGTGTGCGCGAAAGGAAAGGACAAGCAGCCAACCATGCAGTGATTGAGCGTCTGTTGAAGTTGGAGTCTAGTGAGTCAATAGATAATTTTTAATGAATTTCAATCGCATCTTAATGACATTTTTTTTAAGTTTGACTGTTTATATTCTACTTGTATAACTTTGCATTTTAAAATCTTTACTTTAGAAATTCTACTTTTAGTCCCAATAAAAAATTATGTTTTAATCTATGTTGTTGGTTGGTAGAAATGAATATTTGGATTCAAACTCACATAACTTATAATCCACATAAAATACAAGTTTTAATGTTTGTTTGAATTGCAGATTTTTTAGTCCGATCCTCTTAACATGTGAGTTAAACGGGTTGATTCACTAACTCTAGTAGACTTTTTACATTTAACTATAAAAAATTTAATATTGATAAATAAGAGGTGTAAGTTAAGTAAAAATTAAAAAATTTAAAATTTAAATATTTTTTATATAATTTATTGGTTAGTGAATGATAATATAATATTATGATTTAGTTGCAAGAATTTTAAGTACTTTCTCTTTTTGAGGGATAAAAAGGAAATTAGTAGAAGAGAATAGGGTTTTATATTTTATGGATAGTGTCATTGTGGAGTTAGCAGCAACTTAATCAAATTTTCCTCCTTGTCTTAGTTAGGTGGTGTTCTATGTTTGTACTCCTAATACAAACCCACCATAATATAAGTCATTTGCGTTTTCATGCTTTTTTTGTTTCTTTTCATACTACTTCTATTATAATGGAAACTTCATTTTATTTTTCAAGTTGGGAAACTTTTGATTACCATTGGATGAAGATGTTTTTAATCTGGCGCTTAGAAATAGAGTTTGTTTGCAAATTGCTTAAGTGGTAATTAGGATAGTTAAGGACAAAATCATGTCTTTGCTAACTAAAACAAGTGTCCATCACCGACAAGTGGTCTTGTCGGCGAACTTCCTAACGGCGAATCCGCTACTCGACAACTTCCATATGGTCAACCCACCACTTCCTCCTCAATCTTATCAGTGACTCTATTTTTTGATGTGGGCTGCTCCGACGGCAACTCATAGTGGCACACTAGACACGAGTTCCGCACCGAGAGCCACAACAGAATGCAATTGGAGTGGTAGAGAAGCTTGCACAGCATCTCACACACCACCGCTCCTAACTCAAAGGCTTACTTACACACGGCGTTGTGCATCTTCGTCACAACCTGAGACTCATTGGTTTCCACCATCGGCTTTGACTCTATCGTCGCCTTCGACACTGGCAAATTCTCTGCCCTACAAAAGTTGTTGGTCTTGATCTGCGAAACCTACTCCAATAATCGACTGAAATCCTGATCCAAGCAAAAACTCTAACATCGTCAAACAACAGCGAGTGGAGCCCCTCATCGTAGTATAGCTCAAAGTTGATTCTTAGTCCTCCCCCGTTCCCGGAGCATGATCACCGGGATGAACGGGGAGTGGCTCTAGGCATCACCGACGGCACCCCTACCTTGCCAATATTGCACCGACGATCGCTCGGAGGTGACCTTAATATACATTATTTTTGTCCTTAATAATTACTCTAATTAACACTTAAACAGTATGCATACAAACTCTATTTTTAACATCATATTAAAAGTATCTTCATTCAGTAGTATTCAAAAGTTTCTCAACTTGAGAAAGGAAACAACGTTTCCCACAATAGAAGTAGTCTTCTTTTCAATGCCCACGATCTTTCCAAGAGAGTCACGTATGCAATGTGAATTACATAATACATGTGGTTCATTTATGGGACAAAATAGGAGGGGCCTTGAGCACACTTCATATATGCATATCCATTATCGAGAGGTTTTGCATAAATAGAATGACATGCATATTGAGTTATGATGTAATGTAAGTTCAACAGTAATCAGAATCCAAGCTTTGGTGTGTGGTGATATGCTTGTGGCGATTGCGCGATGTGAGATCTCTGAGAGATTTAGTTGTCTTTGAATGATGTTGCTTATGTTGGGAGAAACACACCTCTACCAACGAACAGGGAATCACAACAGACTCAACCCTCAAACAATCAAATAAGAATATTGTGAAAAAGTGAATAATCAAAACACAAGAAAAAACAGGAGAGAAATAACACACTAAATAGCTTTACGTGGGAGAAAACATTCTTTAACATGAAGAGGAAAACCTACGGGATCTAGTCTAAAAACAATCCACTATTATCAATAATGGTTACAAACAACCTCAACAGTCTTTCGCTGGAAACACTCAACTTCACCAACAATGGTGGAACCTCTCTCTACAAGGGTTGATCACTCAACCTCTTAGAGACTCACTCACAAAAAAGCTCTCTCTTTTCTGTGTTCAAACGAGAATTCTCTCCACTCTCTGAAATTCTGAATTATGTAGCCTCCATCTATAAATGTCGTATTTATAGATAGGAATTAGGTTTAGGGATTTCAGTGCCCTAAAACTGCAAGTGGGCCGGGGTCAGTCCCTTGAAAATTGGGCCCAACTCAACAAATCTCTTTTTCAACACATTGAGATTTGGGCCAAGCATTAAAACGGAAATATCCAACAAATCTCCCCCTTCCGTTTTCAATGCGACACATCGGCAACCCAGAATCCTTTCCGATCATCCACTAAAGTAGGGGTCATCATATCACAACCCGACCTTCCTTTTCGACTTCAATGTACCGAATTCATCAGCCCGACTCCTTCACGACAATCTTCAAATTTCATTGTTGGTATTGGCTTCGTCATCATGTCAGACCAATTCTGGCTGGTGTGCACTTTGCCAAGTGTGAGCTTTCCATCCTCCACCGCATCCTGGATCAAATGATACCTCACATCAATGTGCTTGGTGCGGGAGTCATACGTCGAGTTCCTCGCAAGATGAATTGCGCTTTGATTGTCACACTTCAGCTCATACTTGTCTTGGTCATGACCGAGTTCCTGTAGAAACATCTTCATCCACAACAACTCTTTGCACGCTTCCGTTGCGGCAATGTACTCGGCTTCAGTCATCGAAAGTGTCACACATTTCTGCAGTCTTGATTGCCACAAGATTGCCCTCCAGCAAACGTCATCAAATATTCCGTCATTGACTTTCTCGAGTCGGAATCTCTCCCTAAATCAGCATCCGAGTAGCCTTGCAACCCGGCTTCACCATCTCCAAAATGAAGACACAAATTGGTTGTACCCTGGAGATACTTGAAGATCCACTTCACTGCTTCCCAGTGCTCTCTGCCGGGGTTCAAAAGATACCGGCTCACCATTCTAACTGCATATGCTAGGTCGGATCTAGTGCAAACCATTGCATACATCAAACTTTCGACTGCAGATTGGTACGAGATCTTCTCCATCTCCTCTTTGTCTTCATCTGATCTCGGACATTGCCTCTCATTCAGCTTCAAATGTCCGACCAAGGGGGTGCTCACTGTCTTGGCTTTGTCCATGTTGAATCTCTTCAGGATCTTCTCAACATATTTCTCTTGACTTAGCCACAATAGCTTCTTCTTTCTATCCCGGATAATCTTAATTTCGAGAATCTGCTTTGCTGGACCAAGGTCGTTCATCGCGAAGGATGAGTTCAACACTTTCTTCAAGGCGACAATCTTCACCTTGTCTTGCCCTATTATCAGCATGTCATCCACCAGCAAGATCAAGAAATCACCAGTCTCATACCTATTCACAAATACACAGTGGTCAGCATCCGTCTTCATGAACCTATGGTCTGTCATGAAGGAATCAAACTTCATGTACCACTGACGAGGTGCTTGCTTCAAGTCATAGAGACTATTTTTCAGTCGACATACCATGCCTTCACATCCCGGAGCCTCGAACCCTTCTGGTTGCTCCATGAAAATTTCTTCCTCCAGCTAACCATGAAGAAATGTTGTTTTCACATCCATCTGTTTTACCTCAAGATCCATTGAAGCCGTCATGGATAACACAATTCGGATCGATGTCAACTTCACAATAGGAGAGAAAATCTCATCAAAATCGATCCCCTTCTTCTGATTGCAGCCTTTCACTACACTCCGAGCTTTGTATCTCGGCTTCTTGTCGTTCTCCTCTTGTTTGATCTTATACAGCCACTTGTTCTTCAAAGCTTGCCTTCCTCTAGGTAGCTCGATCAGCTCATAAGTCTGATTCTCATGCAAGGATTTCATCTCATCTTGCATGACCTTCTCCCATTCGTCACTCTCTGTACTTTCCACCGCCTCATCATAACTTTGAGGTTCACCATCTTCAACAATTATGATATATTCATCAGGTGGGTACCTTGTAGAAGATCTTCTTTCTCTAGTGGGGTATCTCGGTCGTTCTTCTTCTTCATCATCATAACCCAGTTCTTCACTCTCAACCAGGATCCCAATATCATCGGCCTATTGCTGGTCATCATCTTTAACATCGCCTTTAGCGATTTCTCCACTAATTTCTCCCTCTACTTCAATATGCACACTAGGGACGGGTTCTTCACTTCGGACAGTAACCCGGATTTGGGGCTTTGAGATGTTGTGATGATCTCATCCTCATGGAAGACTACATCTCAGCTTCTCACAATCTTCTTGTTGATTGGATCTCACAGTCTGAAATCAAACTCGGTTTTAAGCAAACTGAGGTATATGCACTCTTTCGTCTTCGCATCCAGCTTCGCCCTTTCATCTTTAGGGACATGCACGAAGGCTCGACATCCAAACACCCTTAGGTGATCGCAGGTCGCTTTTCGACTTGTCCATACTTCCTCTGGAATCTCTCCTTCCAACGATCGTGATGGTGAGAGATTTATCAAATCAACCGTTGTTCTAACTACCTCTCCCCAATATGCTTTTGACAACCCGACATTGGATAGCATACTTCAGACCTTTTCCTCAATAGTCTGGTTCATCTTCTCAGCAAGTCCATTCAGTTGAGGAGTCTTGGGGGGCTTCCTTTCAAGTTGGATCCCAGCTTCTCTGCAGTAAGCTTCAAAGGGACCACGATACTCACTACCATTATCAGATCTGACCACCTCCAACCTCTTGTCAGTCTCCCTTTCCACCATGACATGAAATTCCTTAAATGATTGGAGAACGTGGTCCTTGGTCTTCAATAGGTAAACCTACACTTTGCCAGAATGGTCATCAATGAAAGAGACAAAGTACTACGCTCCTCCATGCGATCTCTCCGACATGGAGCAAACGTTAGTATGGACGAGATCAAGTATGCACCTCCATCTCCTGAGTTGATCCGGTCTCACAAACGAAACCCGGTGCTGCTTTTCAGCTAGGCAGTGCGAGCAACTCTCTAACACTTGACCCTTCAACCCGGTCAATAGCTATTTCTTCTCCAGAATTTCAAGCCCTTTCTCACTCATGTGGCCAAGATGCTTGTGCCACAGTTCCAAGTTTGATCCATCAAAAATAGTATTGGCTTCACTGCTAGTTATCCTTCCTTGCATCACATATAAGGAGCCTTCCTTATTTCCTCTGGCTATCACCAAAGTTCCTTTTGGCCAACTTCCATCTACAACCTTCAAAGCTATTCACTAACCTAGCATCATCAAGCTTTCCCACTGAGATTAAATTCAATTGCATGTTAGGTACATGCCTCCTCATGTCTTTCAACATGAGTTGGCACCCTACTTCCGAGGTCAAGGTCACATCGCCAACACCAACAATCTTGTTGGTCAACTAATTCCCATCTTCACAGCTCTAAAATATCCACTCTTGTATGAGGAGAAAAACCTTCTATGAGGGGTCACATGAAAAGAGGCACCTGAGTCAACTATCCAAGCGCAGTCATCGAAGGCAACATTCAAAAAATCATCTCTGAGAAGAAATATCTCAGCCCCAACACTAGCAATCACCGCCGTAGTGCTCTTCACCTCTTCCTTCTTCTGCATGCTCTGGTCTGACTTCACAGAATCATTCTGTTCATCTCTCTGCAGAGTCCAACAGTCGGTCTTCTTATGTTCGGGCTTCCCGCAGTAGAAGCACTTCAATTCACTCTTCGGTCTTGACCGGTCTCGGGACTTATCCAGTCTCTCACGACCCCGATTCTTGTTATGACCCCGAAAGTCAAACTTACTCCTACTCTTAGCAATGTTGGCATCAGACGTGCTAATTACACCCCGTTCTCTTCTCCTGGCTTTTTCATTCAGGAGGTTGTTTGTCATAACATCCATCTCCAGTTTCCCTTCAAGAGCCGAATTACTCAACGTCACTATCAAAGTATCCTAACTCTCCGGTAATGAACTCAGCAACAACAGAGCTTGCATCTCGTTGTGAATTTTCATCTCGGCATTGGACAACTGGTTCACTATACCTTTGTATGTGTTGAGGTGTTTAATCATGCTCATTCTGTCCTTGTACTCTAACTTCACAAGTCGGCAAACCAGGTGAACTTCGTTCCTAGGAGTCTTCTTCTGAATCATGGATTCCAGCTTGTTCCACAATTCGTACGCATTAGTGAACTAGGACACATGCTCAAAGAGACTGTTATCAATATACTTCCTGATTGTAGCTACCGCCTTACGACTCAGGATCTCCCACTCCTTGTCGGTCTTCCCTGACGGTTTCTCATCAAGGATGATGGGCTTGTGCAAATCCTTGCAATACAGATGATCTTCCATCATCGGCCTCCAGTAGGTAAAGTTGTCCGCGGTCAACTTGAACATATCCTCATCATGGGTAATGCTACCACTGGTCTCCATCCCGTCTCTTTCTCCTTCAGAACCCTTTAGCCCGAGCTCTGATACCAGTATTGTTGGGAGAAACACACCTTTACCAACGAACAAGGAGTCACAACAGACTCAACCCTCAAACAATCAAATAAGAATATTGTGGAAACGTGAATGATCAAAACACGAGAAAAAACGGGAGAGAAATAACACACTAAATAACTCTACGTGGGAGAAAACCTTCTTTGACGCGAAGAGGAAAACTCACGAGACCTAGTCCAGAAACAATCCATTATTATCAATAATGGTTATAAACAACCTCAACAACTTTTCGCTAGAGACATTCAACTAGTTTTGTTGGGAGAAACACACCTCTACCAACGAACAAGGAGTCACAACAGACTCAACCCTCAAACAATCAAATAAGAATATTGCGAAAATGTGAACGATCGAAACACGAGAAAGAACAGGAGAGAAATAACACACTAAATAGCTTTACGTGGAAGAAAATCTTATTCAACGCAAAGAGGAAAACTCATGGGATCTAGTCAAGAAACAATCCACTATTATCAATAATGGTTACAAACAACCTCAACAGTCTTTCGCTAGAGACACTCAACCTCACCAACAATGGTAAAACCTCTCTCTACAAGGGTTGCTCACTTAACCTCTCAGAGATTCACTCACAGAAAAACTCTCTCTTCTTTGCGCTTAAATGAGAATTCTCTCCACTCTTCTATTATGTGAGTAAAAGTTCTCTAATTCATCAAACAAAAGTCCTTTTATAGTTTTTTCTGTCTTAAATTCGACTTCTTAGACCTTGTGTTTGGTCTTGACCTTTTGGGTCATGCCACATTATCCGTGTGATTATTTTTTTGGGACTTTTTCAGGATGAGTTGATGCAAAATCTAAACACACACTATAACAATACCCTTACTAATTCACCTATTACCGACACAACTCCATATTTTAATATTGGTTTCTATTTCTACTCTTCTCAATTTCTAACATATTTTTATGCTACTAAATAGTGTTAGAAGTAATCCTTAAGTAATTGTTAAACACCACGTCTAACATACATATATTCGAACCTTATATGCCGACTTTAGAAATTTTGCCTCAAAATTCTATTTGATGCCAGCCCACCAAACAACAGACTACTTAAATGTGATATGAATAATCCATATAAACATAACTTTTTAAATGCAACAAGTACAGAATCCGATAAAATATGAGCATTAATTTAGATTAGGAAACCTTGGTTGTCACGTAAAATTGACCTAATTTTCTGATACTGAACCGACAGGAGCTAACATTCACACTTTTTTTTATAATTTGTCATACAATGATACTTTGCTATTTCTTTCAGATTATCATTTACACACACTTCGTGCTTAGGTCAACCCAATAGTTATCTTGTCCCCAGATTAAAGACATTAGATCTTGGAAATTGGTAATAATTTAAATTTAATTAACAGGTAAGGCATATTGGAAGCAAATCATATCATGTGCACCCAGCTATAAAGGTAAAGGTAAAGAAGGAGCCACTGACTCCTAATCATGCATTGTTTTGGATTAGATCCAATCATTGTCGTGTTTAATTGGATCTATCCCATGTGAAAACCTGATTAAATAAGATTTAAACAACCCCAATCTAATCATTAAGCATGTGCATGTTAGAACTTCCTTAATTTCTTAGAAGACACAAGTTTAATTTAGAATTTAGACTTAAGTGGTGGCTGTTATGGCTATCTTATTGTTAGTTTATAACTATTGCTTGGCATGGGCGTATGAGATTTTTTTTTTTTTAGTTTATTCAAACCTTTTTAATTTCCTATAGTTTTAGTTACATGACTGCCCAACCGTTACTAATAACCAAAAAGTAACATGGCTCCTTAAAAAATAAAATAAGCCATCAAACAGTACCTTCTATTTAATAATAAAAACAAGTAAAAGACAATATTTACACTTATGTGTGCATCCTTTATGTCGTTGTATGATATCTAATTATCTGTGATGACTTTATCTGTGTTCAAATTAATGAAGAAGCAAAACACAGGCTCTCAAAGTGATTGTTTGAACACTGATCGCTTACAAATTAAAGCATTTCTAGCTAGCTTGTGCTTAGTTCTATTTTTTTAGATTGTTATGTACGAATGAAATCTGTATTACTTGAGGAAATAAGGGCCTTTAAGTTTATCTTTTCAAACAGTGCAGTGAGAAAAAAGCAAAGCAAGGAGAAAACCAAAATTTGTAATTTTTTTTTCATGGCACCAAATTTTGTAAAGTGAAAACCACGGGTGAGAACTAGTGAACAAGCTTCCTAAACCATTTTATTCAAAGATAATTTCTTACGACTCCTCCAAATCTTACCCTTTCAAGATTATCAATGGAAATATGGAATCATCATCCATGTTTAGTTTACAGGTAACAACTTAGAGGAGGGTTTCAAATAATCATTTTAGGATCGGGAGTTCATTATTCACTTTTGAATATAAAAATATCATTTCATTATTTTATTATTAAAATTTGTAAAAAAAATAACTCCTTATATTTTATAATTTCCTAAACAAATATGAAAAAATAAAAAATAAAATAAAAATAAGATAATATTTTTTTTGTCACCATGACATTAGCTCATATTCACTAATGACTAATTTTCGTCGAAAAAAATGACTGACCACTTTTAGTATGATATCTTTTCTTAGTTACATTTTTTTCATCCACAAAACTCAAATATGAAACTTTACTTAAGAGAATCAATCCAATTTCACTTGAACAAATGACTTGTTAACAAGTAAGCTGACATTTATGTGATTAAAAAAATAGAAAATATTTTCAAATAGAAAAATAAATGCTTAATATTTACAACCAACAAGAATTCAAGCCAAACAAACAAAACCCAACATGCCCATTCATCATGTGCCGGTACTAACAAGGTGAAATTCCCCTAGCAAAGGCTGTTGCTTCTCTTGCACCTTCAAGTTGCTTCTTGCACCCTTTTTAGAATGTTTTCTAACCTTCCAAATTGACCATTTGGAAAACCAAAAATCTATAATCATTCCATAATGTAATTTTATATTTGGATTGATCATTCTAGAAGCCAAAAAAAAGGTGCAGGAAGCAACTTAGAAAAAGGGAGAGGCTTGGTTCCTGAAACATTGATGGGTGATAACAATTTTGCAAAGAATACTCTTTGTTTAAGCTTTGAGCGCATGAAACCAATTTTTGCACTATTGTTGTAGTTTTCCTAGAAGCAAACTTAGGTGGTTGTTCGAGTTTAATGGTTTTTCTTGATTTGGAGGCAAACTTACTTGATTTGAGGAATAAGGATTTTATTATAATCTCTAGAGAAATTTCTTGAATGCAAGTCTCAATTTTTGAAAATGCAAGACTTATGGATGGTGCAAAGGGGAGTGTATTTCTGGGAATTTTTGGAAAAAAAAAAATCAAAAGGCGAGTGTACTAGTAACAAGGGGAGTGGAAATAGCAAGAGCAGAAAAAAGTGTGAAAGAATGACGCGATCCAAATCTACTAAAAGAAGACTTCAAAAATTGGAAGGGTAACTTGGTAATTATATATAGCTCGTTGGATCAGATCAAATTTAAACGGGTCTCATTCATGCGCATTTCATTTCAAATCATTTTGAATTGAAACCGCGGAGAGTTTGCAGTTGCATCATCGATCATCATCACCTCATGGTTAGGGTTCTTTCTCCAATTCCTTCCCCATTTTATCATTAATCTGTTTATCTCCTTCGTTTCATGGCTTTATTATACAATGCAATGTGTTGTTGTCTTGTCGTACTCCATAGTTTTGAAATTAGGGTTTTCTGAATCTTGGATCTTGTTCATCAATAAATCTCGTTGTTAAGCGAGGAGAGGCATTCCGCTCATTGTTTTCCTTCATTATTGCAGGACGGACACGATTCACAAGACCCGAAGCAGAGCCCTGCTGACATGACTGCCTTTGTAAGTTGATCTTCGTTTTCATAAATCAATTAATTGTTATTGTTCGTCTCTTGTTGTAATTGTTCCCTTCAATTCTGCTGTTTATTGATTTTGATCTTCGATGTGACTGGTTTCTCTTGATGTTGTCAATGTGGCCGCCACCTTACATAATTTATTCCTATTTGCTGCACTTTGCTTTAGTTTCGTGGTGATTTAATTAATGTTAATCGTTTTCTGACAATTGTCTATCCCAATTTCTCTGTTTCCAGGTGCAAAATCTTCTCCAGCAGATGGTGAGTTGTATAGTCTAGGTTCTTAGAGCTGCATTTTCTGACTTTTAGAATATGTTTCACTGTTGCTAACTGGAGAATTTTGTTTCCAGCAAAATAGGTTCCAGACAATGTCGGACTCCATTGTTACAAAGAATATCCTTTTGGTTTGTCCTTCAAGTTCTTAATATAAGCTAGCCCTATACTGGAATTTGTTAAGGAAATTAATTTCAGGCAATGGTAATTTGTGCTTTTGTGTTTTTTTATCCCCTCCAAAAATAGTATTTGATTTAAAGCTTTAGTATGGTTGGATGATAGGAGATCTAAGTGGGGGTATTTGGTTTGAGAAAATGTTTTTATGTTTTCTATTTTCAAAAGTTTGTATGGGAAACAGTGAAAACAATTTTTTTAATTGTTTTTATTTTCTATTCTCATCATTTCCTGATCAAAATTTTGAAAACAGGAGACAGAGTGAAAATAAGATAGCATTTTTTGTAACTGAAAGTGAAAACAGAAAACTTTTTCTTATAACAAACATGCCCTAAACTTGCATTCTGTTAACCTATATATTTTACTTAACGGTTGTGTAGGAATCACTTTGGACATTTTAGTTAAGGAATTAAATGAACCTTGAAGTTTGGTTGTATGATGTTGAAACTAAAATCTATTTTGGCTTCGGTTCACATTGTTTCATTTGATTATTTGTGTTGTTTTGACACCAATATATAAATTCTTTTTCCGTTTTTAACCCACTGGCTATGCCCCAATGCCCCTAAAAATGGGTTCATGTCATCAATACTCAAGCCAATAACATGATAGCTGCATACAGCGTTAGTATCCATTTTATACGCCTTTACCCATTAACTTAAGCTGTTGGGAGGATAGTTCCATGGCATACACAACAGCATGGGTGATAAATTGCAACTGTGCACTGCTGCACTTGACCTTTTCTCGTGAACACAATGCGACCACCTATGCGGTTGTGCACAATTTGTGACTCATCACCTAGTGCAATTTGTATATGGTTTGTGTATATGTGATGTCATGTTATTGGCCGAGGCAGCAGAATGGACATTGCTTTGAATTTTATTGCATGGGAATTGTAGACTTGTCAAATACTTAAAACTATGGAAAAATGTTTTTCTTGACGTCAATGCACTTGATGATATGGGAAGTCGCATAAATGAGTTGGAACAAAGCATCAATGACCTAAGAGCAGAGATGGGAGTGGAGTCCTCGCCATCACCTGCGACCCATGCTAAGCCAACAGAGGAGATCATCAAAGAAGAGGGTTCAGCTTAAGTGGCGTCTTCTGATTTCAGTTGCTCGTTATTCATGTATTCTATTGCACAAGGATTGATATTATGCATCTACTTTTTTCTGCTGTAGTGGTTCAGAAAACAGATGTGCTGTATAGCTGTGAGTGCATCTGATTATTTGTATAACTCGTATTGTTTTTATGACTTTTGGGTACACCTATACTTTTATGTTGCGATTACTTTGTTGCCAATGCCATAATGTCCGTTTTTTGCTCAGCATGCTCTGGGTGGACGAATTCACGGCCCCAAATCCAGGTGTTGCTGACTTGCTGTACTCACTATTTCAAATTTTTCTAGCCTTGTCCATTTTCAAACTTTTGAAAGAAAGCCAAGACTAAAGGCGCACATATGAATGCAATATGCCTCTATGTAAGACATTGTAAAACCAATTTACCAATGGCATTGCGGGATTTGCGATTCTATATTTAAATTCAGCTCCACCCTCACGATAAAGCCCTCTCCTGCCCTTGCACTGTCACTCAAATATGTTGCCATTCTTTGACCTTCCATCCCTATGGTGCAAAGCCGAACTGTTCATCCCCTGACAAAATTTGATTTTATAAACTGTAAAATCAGTGTCTTAGCTAATGTGAGATTTTATTCCCCCGAAAATTACACCATTTTCAAGTTCAAAGTTTTCCAATTGCCGAAGAAAATGCAGCGTTCATTCAGATAATGTGGGATTTTACCATGTGAGATTCTGCCAACTACGAAAATGAAGGGGCATCCGACTCTTCTAATATTTGGTGAGGGTAAGGTCATGCCTTCCTAAGTTGGCTTGGGATCCGAGGAAAGTGGTATTTTAAAGAGTTAAAACATTTTTAACTCGAATCCTACGGTGTTAAATGCGTTCATCATGAAACAATAGTTAAATGCCTATAGATTGAAAGTGTTAAATTTTTTTACATTGTAATACTATTATCTTTTAAAAAAAATCAAATAATACTGTTACAGTACCCAAATTCAGGTAAAAATCCTTGAGCTTCAACACGCATTTTGTACAGATTACTATGGTTCATCCCTTATCCGTATAAACAAAGCATATGCATGAAACATATGTAGTCAACAGTTGTTCTAAGAGACCCAAATTAACGTGAGATTCTGCCATTTCTTTAGCAGCTGGGGTCTGAGAGGAGTGTGTAGCGAGTAAAAATTCAACCTGTTTACTAAAGTAAAAGAATGGAATTGGTGGCCTTATTCTAGTTCTCCTATTTGATTGAGAAGCAGAGGAATTACAGGCGCAGGGCAACCCTTGACAAGTTTCATGTCCATCGTCGGTTACTGTTATTATTGTTAAATGCACCTTACTAAAAAATAATGATTTGGACCTCTATTTTTCGCCATTTTGAAGGTGACGGTCTTATTGTAGAATGCTCCCTTATGCAACTACGTTTTTTTTTCCCCCATCCCTATAAAGACTAATCTTTCATGCTGAAAGCACAATCTTTTTCAAACACCCAAATTTAGGACTAATTCAATGATCATTTATTTAAGATCACACCGTGGTGATAGGCTGATTGCAATTTTAAATTCTTAGTTTTCAAATACAAACTGGGAAAATTGCAATCAGAATTCGAAACATTAAAAACTACAGGTTATATCAGTAAAAACTGATTTTAGTTTTTAAAAATTTCAAAATTTAGAACTGACAATCATACTAAATAGGGCTTGAGAGATCGGGGAATTTTTAGTATGATCAGGAGCTGTAATCTCCCTCCCATCGGTCGGCTCATTTTTTGGATAAAGTAATACTTTCAAGTTCTCTATTTCCAAGTTGGAAATCAAATCCAAGACATTAGTTAAGAAACCCAAGTATTAAACCTCTTGTGTCAATAACTTTTGGTAGAAAACTAGGTATTTTAGTTGAACAAATACATTGCTAGCTGAAAGTATAAGTTGCTTTTCTTATACCTTGGCGTTTGGAGTGGAAACTTTGGCAGTTTTGTATTGACGCTAGTTGCTTAAATCAAATTAGATGAATCATATTCAATTCATTCATCTCTGCCTTAGGCCACAAGCAAATATTAATTAATTGCTTAGTTTAACATGTTTTTGTTTCTTAGCGTTGATTCATCTTCCATTTACTGTGCTGCTAAAACACTCCACTTGAATGTTACAAGTTGATACCTTTGATTTGATTTATATTTTTTAGTTCAAATAATATATAATGTTATAAGGAAGCATCTCGATTCTCAATTGAAACTTACTCGTGGTCGGGTAACACATTTTTTATATGCTTTTGTTGGCGACAAAAAAGACACTGTTAATTCAAAGCCGAAAAAAAAGCAACGTCTCAAACAAAAAATTGCAGGAGAACACATTTATGCTTTTTTGTGAGTGACATTGAAGACGGTAAGCAAGAGCAGAGACGATCTCCGTACAAAGATATTTCATGAAGAATTTTGCTAAATATCTTAATTTTTGTTTCTGATATTCCATCCTATCTATATAATATAATATTTTATATGTTATAATATAAACCTTCATATTTTAATTATCGAATGCTGACTTTGAATATAAAATAAATTATATTAAAAAAAAATATTCATCTTATGTACATATTTATAATTTTTAATAAAAATTAATCACTAATTTCCGATGGGACTATTTTATACTATTATCATAAGAAAAACCTCCATTATTCCTACAAGTTGTATAGGTGTGACAGTCTTTATTCGCCGCATTTATTGGTGAAGAAGGCTAGAGACGTATTTTCACAGGATTTCACCCAAAATAATGAATTCCACTAAGACCATATCATAGTCATAAATGTTAAAGATATACCGTAGCATTTCATGTTTTACCAACAATATCAAACACCTTCCATGATAGAAGAAAGAGCAAGCATATATGTATCACATATTAAGTAATGGTATACGTCACATGACACCCATAATTCAAAAACAAATTAAAGATGCCTTACTTTTCTCATTAAAGATGGCCATACCACACTCCTCATTTGGCACATGTTTCCCTTCCATCACTCTGTCCTAAAGGTTTCATCCACTAAGCTAGTTGTGGACAAGAATGCTAACCCACTCATCAGGTTACCGATTTTTTTTTCATTTTGCATTATGAAACGTTTGCCAAATAGAATATTTCTAATAAGCTTTTTTGGAGGACACACAAATCCTTTGTGATGGTAAAGCTATGTGCTCACCCAGTCATGCAAAACCGACCCCTAAACCCCATCACTTTCCCTTGCACCATCAACACTTCCTAGAAATAGGAAAGAAAATTTTACCACCTTCCCATTACTGTCACGCTAGAAGTTTCATGTGGATAACAAGCAGAACACCTATACACTCATTAAGCAACTAAAAACACAAATGAGTAAAGGCATTGACATGACGTGCAAAGAGTGTTGTGACACTTTTCTGAAATGACATCTTGGACAGTCACATTAGTTGTTCTCCTTGTGGATAAGGATATGTGCGTGCTTCATTCTAGTCGGCTAGCTATGTTTGGTGCTCTATATTTCTTTCTGATGTTTAATCCACCCTAACAAATCTAACATTTCACTTTTTTATCCTTTTTTTTTTTTTATGATATTGGTGTCCAGTATTTAATAACTTCACTGATAGCTATTATTTATCAGATAAGATAATCTGATTGTTCACCTTCTTTGATCTCTCTTTTTTTAATCATATTTTTCCATTCATAAGACTAAAATCTGACACCTTATTTATGATAACAAAACTCATTACTACTTGAAATATTGAAATTTCACTCTATATCTTTGCAAGCTTTCAAGAATAACTTTTTTATTTTTTAATTAATGGACACTATCAATGATCTTAGGATGCTTGCAACTTATTTTGCCTCAGTGCTATTTTTAGGACTAGCATCAAGTTAAGCACAGGCTTGGTTATAGAAAAAAAAATTACTTAATGGTTTCAATTTCAGGTAGACCAAGCTTCAATTTGAAAGACGGAGAGAACACGAATATATCACAATTTTAAAAGTGCAGAGAAGAATATATACATGTCCAATCATGAACTAGAACCAGATACTTTTGTTATACATACATACCACCATCTTCGGTGTCTGATGTTTCTGCTAGCAAATCTGAAGAATAGACATAATAACTTACTTGTTTAACCACCAATGCAGTATCAATGATATAAAATCGAACCTCGCATCCTTGTACTGTAGATTATTATTCAGAAATGAGAATACTGTTGGCTAATGCTTTAGCTTATTCTTTGCATTGTATTTGTCTTTCACTCAAATTATGCAAAGTTACAAAAGTCCCTCGCATAATTGTGAGTGTCAGTTATGATACTGTACCAATGAAATTATTCTATTGAACCAGCTTAGGTGTTTATTCTAATCTAGGAGGACAATAGTACCGTGTACAAGATGTTTTCACACGCCAATGGAAACGAGTGATGTAGGGGAGCATCTTAATCATAAAACCATAAAATTTTTCAGATCATGTGCTCTGTCTAATTCTCATTGTTACTTAGCACAGCTAAGCTTTTGGAAGTTATGTTATCCATTATGCCACATTTTGCATGATTGTTTCCATAGAATGTACCCTAAATAATTTGTTTTCGTAGAACCTCAATTCTGAAATCATTAAGCTGAAATCAAGTAAATGTTTTATGGGGACCACGCAATGAATGGCATCAGCATTAATTGTTTGTTTCCAATCGGGTTGCACTGATGTAGTGACAACAAGAGAGGATAGATAAATTAAACAAAAAAGAAAGAGAAGATTTTTTTGAGAAGAGTTGTATCTGGCCATATCAACAATAGGACAAAACATGCAAAAAAAGATTTTAAGGTATTTATGGCATTATCTATAAAAAAAAGGTACTTACGGTATTATACTCCAATAAAAACTAATAATACGTGTATTATTTTATTTACCTCAATTTAGGACCATTAGAATGAAGGACATCGACTAAAAAAATAATACACATGTTTTTATTGAAAAATAACATTACAAGCACCAAACAAACTTTATGCTATAATACACACGTACCTATCTATAAATAAACACACTAAATGCATATCACACCAAGTGAACATTAAGTGTTATACACTACTCTTGCGTGAGTTCTTCTTCTGTTCCTTTCTGTGGTCATGGATGGAAAGAAATTAGAGTACAAAGGTGAGGAAGCACTAAAGGAGATAGAGAGGCTGACAATGAAGGCTGCTGAAGTTCAAGAAGGCCTTTTGAAACAGATCTTAACTCAGAACAGGGAAACTGAGTATTTGAATAAGTATATGAGGGGAGAAAAAAATATAACAGACATAACAGAGTTTAAGAGGTGTGTTCCAGTAACCACTTATGAAAGAATCTTCCCTTATATCCAGAGGATTGCAAATGGGGAAGACTCTACTCTCATCACCAGTCACCCAATAACAGAAATGTTATGCAGGTACTATAACTCTCTGCAACCACTAGTATATAATTTGTACATTCTTTCCATTATTATAAGTTAATTTCTAGTATTTTATCTTAACAATCTTAATAATATATATATATATATATATATATATATATATATATTATGGTATTTGCAGTTCAGGGACATCAGCTGGAGAGCCTAAAATGATGCCATCGATTGTGGAAGATCTAGAACGCCGTACCTTTGTGTACAATCTTATCACGCCAATCATAAATCAGTTAATAATAATAGTAACATCGCCACATCTTTTTTTTTTTTTTTTCTTCTTGGCCTTGATTATGCCCTTAGACTACTATTAATTTGTCACACTCTCATTTTTTTGTTGCATTGGAATTAATATTTCAATGTTTATCAGCAGTTATCTAAAATTTCAACACGGTTGAAGGTTAGGGTACTCGCTTGGTTTTTTTGCTTAGCAACTTGATTCTTTGTTGTGTTTGATGTCATCACTACGCTTGGGTTATGATGATTCTCCATTCTAAGTATACGGCCAAATGAAAAAGATAAGATGAAAAAGATATGACGTGACAACTATTCATAAGTGTAGGCGGGTGGAGGGCCCATTACCATGCATTGATTACGTTTATATTTATTTATTTTAATTAAAAAAAAACAGAAGATGATAGTATCTATCAGATGATCCTTTGCTTGTTATATTTGCGTTATACAAAAGGATCACATATAGTGCATGCTACCTAGGTAGTGCATCTTGACATGTATTTCATTTATATGCATATATTCAAATCTCATTAATCTTACCAAGTTACCATTTACCATGCCAATACCAGAACGCCAAAACACATCTATCTAACTCTAGTTGAATTCGCACTATTACCTCATTTATCAGATAATATGTCATTTGTGTTCTTCCTGTTGTTACTAAGTTGTATTAGCATGCCTACCTCTTCTACTAAACTAGCATGTTAGTACTAAGTAGTACTGCCAGTATCCCATCAAACACTATTAATATTTTTTTTTATCACATCACATCATTAATTATATCAATCATTCATCTCTTTTCTCTTTTAGTCTCTGTCACAATGTGTAGACACATGAGAGGCGTGTTTAAGAATCATTTTCCTTTCGTCAATGTAACCCATTTTCCCAACTATATCTCCAACTTGAGTTATGATTCAATTAGTAATTAATTAATTTCAGGTACGTTTCTGATCTTGACGAGGGCAAGGCAATGTATCTGTACTTTGTAAAAGCAGAAATGTGCACTCCATGTGGCCTACCAGCCAGAACAGTGTTAACAAGCTACTACAAGAGCAAGCACTTCAAGTGCCGCACACACGATCCTTGGAACGACTACACAAGCCCTGACCAAACCATTCTATGCAATGACAGCAACCAAAGCATGCATTGCCAGCTTCTCTCAGGTTTGGTCCACCGCCGCCACGTCCTACGCCTCGGTGCTGTCTTCGCCTCCGCACTTCTGAGAGCCATTTCCTTCCTGGAACGAAACTGGAGGCACCTTTGTGAGGACATTCGCACTGGCCAACTCAGTTCCTTCATAACAGACCCTTCATGCCGTTCATGCATGTCCACATTGCTCTCATCCCCTGACCCTCGTCTCGCTGATGAAATCACGAGAATCTGTAGCCAGAAGTCTTGGAAGGGAATTTTGTGCCAGCTTTGGCCTAAGGCAAAGTTCATTGAGGCTGTGGTTACTGGCTCCATGGCTCAGTATGTTCCTGCTCTTAAGCACTACAGTAATGGGAAATTGCCTTTGGTTTGTACCATGTATGCTTCTTCTGAGTGCTACTTTGGGGTTAATCTGAAGCCTCTTTGTGATCCTGGTGATGTTGCTTTTACCCTCTTGCCTAACATGGGTTACTTTGAGTTCCTTCCTCTTGGACATAACGGGACGCTGTTGATGGACTTTGATGAAGGGGAGCAGGTTCCCAATGATAAGCTTGTGGATTTAGTGCATGTTAAGCTTGGTTGCTTTTATGAGCCTGTGGTCACTACTTTTGCTGGTGAGTTCCCAATTAATTGATCCATTTCTTAGCTAGCTAGTCCATGCATGCACATAAGGATTTCTTTTTCTTTATGGTGTGTCATGTAATCGGGTATTGCCAAATAGTTAAACAAGTTATTTAACTAACACAACCGTTACTTTTAGAAGCCTTTTTCCTAATGATGTACTTAAACACACTACTTATCTGTGTTGGTGTATTAATTGGACTTAAAGTAGCCAAGTGTTGTACTCGTAAGAGGTACATGTGGTGAGATACTGAGACAGCGAGAAATTAATGAGAGTAAATAATTTTGATTATACAATTAAATATAAATAGTTAATTTATTTTTTTCGTTGAACCCAAAGTATATCTCTTTGTGGGAAGTCAATAACTAATTATTCAAGAGGAATAGAAACCATGTTAAAGGGATTGACTCTAATAGATATTTTTTTAACATGTATTTACTGATTTTTTCATTCATAAAATTAAATATAATATCAAAAAATTTATAATATTTACATTTCAATCAATTATCTCTTTGTTCACTAATTAATTTTATTGTATAATTGTACCATTAAAATTGATTATTTTAATATATTTGAACTCATATTTATCATTGATGTGTTGGATGTGAGATGATTATTTTTACTTGAGAGTAAAAAGAGCAAAACACAATTATATAATTATAAATTGTACATTTTGATCTTAGTCATTCATGCAGAGTTTAATCATTGTACTTCCTCTTGTTTTGTTCGTAAATAAAAATAGTCTACTTCATATACAGTAAAAATTCAAAATATATATTATATTTGCACGTCAAAATGATGATGTATCCTTGTCATGATACCATTTTCTAGGGAGTAGAAAAAAGTGGATTTCAAATAATATTTTTCCTATATTTCAAAATAATTGTAATTTTAATTTTTATAAAAAATTCAAAATTAATTAATATTTTACTTGTTAACGAAATATTTAAACATTTGTTTCAATTTTATTTTATAATAAATAATATTATCTTAAAAGACTTAATAATATATTTATTAAAATAATTTCCTAATAAATCTTACTCTTAAAATATTTGATTTCTTGTACTATCTTAAACATGTCATTTTGGAAGCGAGGAGTAACCCATTTGCTATTATCATGATAACATCCATTTATTACTAATGCAACTTTATTTCTTCTTCTTCTTCTTCCACACAAACTACCATGAACCCAACATCTAGGGCTGTATCGATACCGCGTTGGTGACGTGCTTCAGGTGGTGGGATTTTACAACAACGCCCCACAAGTCCGTTTCATCTGCAGGAGAAACGTTGTGATCAGCGTGGACACCGAGAAGACCAACGAGGAGGACTTGCACAGGGGCGTGACAATGGCAATAAAGTTGCTGGAGCCCTACGATGCTCTCTTAGTGGAGTACACAAGCTACCCCGACACTTCTTCGGTACCAGGACACTACGTATTGTACTGGGAAATTCTTCATTGCGGGATAAAGACGACAGAGTCATCACAACAACCTCAACTTCTTGACGCAAACGTGCTTGAGGAATGTTGCATTGCGGTGGAGGAACAATTGGACTACGTATACAGACGATGCCGTAGCTATGACAAGTCTGTGGGGCCACTTGAGATACGTGTGGTGGAGCCAGGGACTTTTGATGCATTGATGGACTTGTTTATTAGCCAAGGTGCTTCCATCAATCAGTACAAGACTCCAAGGTGCATTAAGTCTAAGAAAGCACTCAAGTTACTCAAGTCTAAAGTTACAGCGTCTTTCTTCAGCCCTAGGGATCCCAAATGGGCCCCTAAGATGTGTTCAACTTGAGGATTATTATGTATGGTGTTTTATTGATTGCCTCAAACCTCAAGTCATTGGTAGTTGTAAAAGAATTTGGCTCTCGCTGGTTAACTGATAATTTGTACTCATAATCTTTTCTGTAAGGAAAAGCAGAAACATTTTAAGGCTCTGGCCTACTAAGAAATTCTAAACATATATATCCGCATCAATTTAATAAATCATATATATGAATATAGTATATGCTCTATACAAATTTAAACAAAAAATCAAATTTATTAAGAATATAAGTGCGTTTGCGATCCATCAACAAATCCGATCAATCCAATCTAATTATATTTTAGCCAAATAGGTTATTAGGGCGTTGAGTTGATTTGAATTTATTTTGGTTGCCCCAATTATAATTGGGATAGGTAGTTTCAAATTAATTTGCTAAACTAGATCCATCCCAATACATATAATATTAAAAATAAAATAATAATTATTCTAATTCCATTAGTATCTTATGGGTGTATATATCCTAACTTTAAAAATAGTCGAGGCATAACAGAATAGTGACCACGTCCTTAGTTGATTCTTGAATGCCTGCACTCAGATGGACCATGTACAATGTAAGTTACACATAATTAATCTCAACAAAATGTTAAGCATAGTGACACATAATACAATATATACTAGTAATATTTTAGAGCATTTTCTATAACCTTGTAAATATTATAAGATTTTATCATTTATATATATATATATATATATATATATATATATATATAAAGATGATAATCTAAGGTTACCTTGTTTTGACCAAACCTTAATTAAGAAATTAATCTATTAGAGTCTGAAGAGGCAAAAAAAGAATCCCAAGTGTCCCGATTCAAGTTTGTCTATCATAATAGCACTAGTTGAGGTTAAGGGCTACAGTGCCTTACAATTCACAGGCGTGGTTTGATTTTTTTTTTCGGCACCAATATTTTGACATCACTTTAGTTGTCACATGGGCATGATCATGGTTTTATTAAAAAATCAATGTTTATAAATTAGTCTTGACCTTTATTTTTAAGCAATGTGTGTCTCTATATTATCTTTTAATTATAAATTAACATAAATTCTCATTGATTGACATTGTAATTTTTATTACAAAAATAATGCATGATTGAGATTAAGTTAAATTGAGTTAATATTGACAAATTTTCTCAATTAACCAAATTTTGGCTAGATTAAATTTTAGTTGGATTGAGTCCAATCATTGGATTACAGATATTTAAATTTTATATTTTTTAAAAAAAGTTTGGTAAAAATAAAAAGATTAAATTTCAAATTATATCTATTTAATAGAATAAAACTTAAAGAATAAGAAAATATTTTAAAAGTAGCTGTTCAAGTAAGTAAATTTTGATTCAGTCTAACTTGCACATACATACTTAAGCCGATGAAATTGGGTTTAACATTAGTTCAATATCATGGGATATGTTAATTAAATTGATCCAACTTAACTTTATAAAGGGCTAAGATTAACCGGTTAATCTGACCTGTGTGGAGTTGTACGTATCTCCAGGGGTTCAATACTACCAACCTTACGCTATGTACTTGAGCGTACCCATGAATATAATTTCCGATGTACTTGAGAATTATCTCCACTCATCCCACGTCACGTACTAATAATGGATTCTCCCGTGATGTTATTATGTCTCTGGTTTTTTCATTAATTTGAAAGTTCCTTTTCACCCTTATAATGATAATAAAAAAAAGGAAATACCCTCTCCACCAATATATAAAATGTATAATAATAAATTATTTTTGTTTCTCTCTTTTCATTTGAAAACCAAATAAAAAAAGTAGTTAAAAGGAAAGATCCATACTAATACAAAACAGGTCTTTTACAACGATTTTTTAATCATTCATAAAAAATGCTTTTTGTAAAATCGACTTAGTATCACCGTCATAAAAAATGTTTTTTTAGTAGTGCCACTTAAAAAATGATGAGCTTGAAAAAAAATTAGTCTTCTTTTTAGTAGTGCCGTGGAGACATACGCTTGTTAACCATCATATCTACTTCTTCCTTCGTTCAAATGCTTACAAAGTTCTCTAACTTGAACATCAGTTATCTACGCAAATACACAAAAGACCAAAGAAAAACTGAAAAACTCATATGTAACAAGCCCTGCCTGCATTCCATATGTAACGAATCTGCTTAGCAATAATTAATATTTAATAATATGTCAATGCTTTAATGGCTCAGTACATTTAAGTCTAGCTTTTACATGAATTTTTCGCATGAGTTCACACGTTTACTTTTTCTTTAATTTCATTCTCTCTCTTTTTACCTTTTTCTTTTATCACTTCACTTATTATATTTAATTATTTATTACTTTTTTTATCTTTTCTTTTTTCTTCTCATTTATTTCGTCCATCCACCCTAAGCTACTTTAAAATGGAGTGGACGATATGATCACCAACAAAAATTTAGGTTTACAACCAAATTTTCACCAACGTTTCATATGATCAATGATTGGTGTGGTTCTCAGATCGACATTACTCATCACGTTCTTGAAGTTGAAGGCAGTCCAAAATGTACTGCCGTGGCTAATGTTAACCACTTTATCATCAATACTTTATGGTATTAAAGTTAAACCCTAGAGACATTGAATTTTGACAAATTCACACAAGCTTTTGTAAGTGTCCCACTCGCTTGAAATTTGTGCAGTCATACTCTTTATCATAGTGTAATAATAATGCCCAGCATGCGCGTGGCATTTTTTCAAAAGAAATGATGGATTGTGAGAGCTCCAAAAAGAGCGTTGCGTACGGAATAGAAATCACAGTGATGCAAACCGGAGCAGCATGGCATGTCGAATGAGAAAGAGCTTAATGTTAGTGAGGTTTCATTATCTTTTATAATTTTCATAATAATAATAATAATAATAATAACAATTTTTTAGTTTCTCCTATAATTGTTAGCAAGATCTAAACAAATAATTAATATTTTGAATTCTATAAAATATACTAGGATTATATAACTTTCTAATATATATTTTTTTTATGTTTTTAATTGATTTGACTTTTTTTCACATTTTTTATATATAAGAACTAAACAAGATACTAAGAAATTTATAATACTTATCTACTCTACTCAATCAACTGAGTTAAATTCCTTACTAGATTTTTTCTCATTTGCTATACAATAACAATTTCTTCCACTAAAGGTATTCCAAAAATAAAATAATTAATAATTCAATGATTTTCTAAAATAACAATTAACTTGAATTTTAAACATTCTATAAAATGGAACCCAGGGAGTGAGAGATTAGCAGAGAGCAAATATAAGACTATGAACCAAGGGTTTAACTAACTTATTAGTTGAATGTGCGTGAATTATTGTTGTAAATTTCTTGATATTATATTTGAACTCTTTCATTTGAAGAAAAAATAAAAAAGAAAAAAGCTACAAGCTATGATTGTGAATTTTGGGTTGCTGATACCGTACTTCTTGTTATATACGTACGTCGATATCCTGTAAAACTTAAAATCTTGCATCTTTTAATCTCTACCTTCTCTAGAAGCTAAATTTTATTAGATAAAGGATCCAATACACTACTATGACACAAGTACCAGTAGTAGTACACTATAGAAGATCACTTTTTTTTTTTGTTTGGTCAGGAGAAGAGCACGTTACCATCTTACAAAAATCTACTAGGAAATGAGCGATGGGCCATTCAGCTTTTGTTGCATTGCTCTTAAAATCTTCCCACTCACACAGTCTTGATCTTCCCCCGACCACTTAGAGTGCTATGCAATGTTTGACATCCACTTTCCGTACTATTAATTTGATCATCTACCAAAATAACAGAAATCAAATTAGGCAAAGGAGAATACTACACGTTGAGGTTGGTATAACAAAATCTTCTGCAAATATAGTGATCGTGGTGGTGACCTAGGAGCAATGCATCTAACACCCAAATGATGGGGATGATATATACTAATCTAGGGTACTTGATCAAGTTTATGGTTTCAAGCGGGACCATCCACTTATTCCTTCGAACTAGTGTCCATATTTCCAATAAGGATGAAGTCTAGCTTATTTCTTCCGAACCTTACATATCATCCTTTTATAACCAACTTTCCAGCGGGGAAAAGCTTTATATTCTTCTTCAAAATGATTAAAGCTAAAGTTCATGGGAGCAAGAAAGCGATGGCAAGAATAATTAAGTACTTTTGGTGATTTGATAAAAAAAATCAGAATGAATAAACTTATTATCAACTTAATCTTTAAAATTAAAATAGTCTATAATCACAGTCTTAAAAAAAGTTAAAAAATAAAAGAAATCTTAATATTGGAAATTGGAAATTGTCGGTCTTCAATCCTTATATAGCATTAAAAGTTCAAATAAAATTTCGGGCCGGCAAGAACAAATATAAATCTAACATAATCTTTTCCTTGCTCACCCCTATTAAAGGTTACCCATAACATACTTTTTTACTGGTTAAAGACTTAAAGTTTAAATTTTTTTACACTAAAGTGGGGAAATAAACTCATTGATTTATACTTCTAATGTCAAGATCTACCAAATTTACACACATATCGTTAAGGCAAAGATTGTTTTGGATAAGATTGCTACATATTAGTTAGGTTCAGTGTTTGCGTTTATGTTCCTATTTTTTATACTGTAGACAATTATAAATTTATGTGTACTGATGCGATGGTTATGATGCCATTACAAACATCGTGAAATATTTGATGTCACAATTGTAGTTGTGGTAATCGTGAAATATTATGAGATAATCGTAAGTGAAGTATGCATTTTTAATTGCTAAAGGCATAAAGCTACTGAAATCATTCATATTTTCCAGTGCTGCTGCCGTTCGTTGCATTCCAAATGTACAATTTGATATTAAGGAATCCGGTCATGTGGTATGCTCATGTTTTGGTTTTTTGGGACAATGTTGCAATATTTGTATGCATTACATGTGATAAACTATAATTCACTGTGGGTATCTTGGGAAATGGCGCATGCATATCTTCTAACTTTTGACCATTGCTTCAACCTTTTTTAAATAAATAAACAGAAATGTCAAGATTTATTTGACATTTGTTTCAAGTTATCAAATTTTATTTTCGGGAATAACATACCTGAAAATAAATAACATTCTTGAATGTTTTTTTTATTTAAAAAAATGTTTTTTTTATTTTAAAAAATGTTTTTTATAGAATAACATGCATACCTGAAATTAGCATTCCTGAATGTCTACGAAAATATGTTTGATAAGTTTATAGGAATCTTTGTAATATTCTCTGGAATCATTAAAAATATTTTAAAACATGTGTATAATTGATTCACAAAAACACTTCACATAGTGTAAACTTTAGATAACAAGTAGTGTTCTAATGGAAGGTTTAGTTAGGTCCTTTGTTTTAAAAATTTTAAAATTATTTTTTTGGAAATTACATTCAATTCTTAGAAATATTAATATGAAATATTATTTCCATGAACATGAAAATATAATTTTTATTTTTGAATAACTACCTTGCAAATATATAAAAGGGTGGTATAGGCTGGTAGCATAGCGAAGCATGGTGGCGGGTGGTGCGTCAAGCTGCACGAGACATCCAAGGAGGTTCGACATAACAAAGGTGGAACAGGTGGAAGGGGGTGGCAAGAAGGGGTGAAACATGCTAAAAAGGATGAGATAGGTCATGCCGACACAATTATATTAATTACACATTAGCAATGGCTAGAGACACTAATGTACAATTAATGCGCTATATCGTTTTGAAATAGTCAACACCAAGCAAATTATTTTATTAGCATTGGTTAAGCACCGCTTAGTCAAATCACTCAACCCCATTAAATGTCAAGTATTGTTGTTTTTGACCGATGCAAATTGTTGATTATAAAATAATTAAAAAATTATTGTATTAGCTTTGCGTTGTCTTGGCCGATGCTAGTAGCACTAGTGTAGGGACCAATGAGATTTGGATGCTGTTTCTGTGTTAATTGTCTTCTAATGGTTGCTTTTTAAAAAGTTACATGAATTGTTCTGTTGAGTATAACCTATTTTCACCCATAAGTGGAAACAAAAAAAATCTGAAAGTCTACTTCATTTTGGGGTGAAATAGAGTGGAAGGAAGGGGGAGATAAGGGATAAAAAACAGAAAATAAAAATATGATTTGCGATATTTTTTTGGGTAATGAAGTGATACATAATTATAAAAATTGGACCAACTTTGTTAGGACTTGGTGACTTAGATGGTTCGATTAAGGTGTAAGATTATAAATATTAGTAACTTGTTTTATTTAATTGGATTTAGTAAATTTCGATGAAGATAATGTTGTTGATCTAATTTGATCCAATTAAGAAATATATTTTTTCTTTTTTTTTTTCAATTTCTATCACATGGTAATTTGTTAATAGTTAATTATTAAATAATATATAATATATTTCTATAATATTATTTTTTTATCTTCATAATAATATATAATAACTAATTATTATCATATTGATCATAATATTTTGATATTTATGTGTTTATTATCTTCACCTAATTTATTTATGATCATCTGATAATTTTTATATTTAGTTCTAAAAGATAAAAGTTTTCTTAGTTATTTAATGATGATATCCACAAAATAATTTATAATAATAAATGATTATATGTTATTTATAGTTTAATTATGATAATAAATTTAATTTTAAAATATAAAATATAAATTAATCATATTTGTTTGACATATTATATATTATTTTTTTAATATATATCAGATTAATCAAATTAATAAATAACTCACTAATTGGAATTATAACGCTGATCCAATGTCTGAATCAAATCGATGATTGAATTGATTTTCTTAACACTGAGATGATATGATAAAAGAGGGACAAGAACTATAAGAAACAACTAAAATAGAAAAACAATAAATGTATTGATGTAATTAATGAAGTGAAAGTGAGGGAACAAGTTCTATATGAAACTGACCCAATTCCACCTTAGGGCGAGTTCATGGGAACTTGTTGATTCGGGTCTGATGGTTGTATCCGGAACAAATACAAAACTTAAAACATAACTTTGTCAGATTAAAAAATATAATATGAATTATTTATTTGTGTTATCAAAATCAACACAGCTTCAGAATTTCTTTAGTTGTTCTCTACGGAGTAAACCTTAAATGAAAATTAACTAATAGGTTTTGTTTATAACCTTAAATGTAAATTATTTATTTGTGCCTATTTAAATTTTTTAATTTGTTATTGGAAATTTATTAAAATTTTAACAATTTAATTTAGTTTGTAATTTACCCTCCTGCCAAATCAAAACCAAAAGGAAGAGTATTATTCTTCTGTTAGTGTTGCGCTATACTAGCTTCTTATCTCCTGATCATATGACTGAAAAAAATACATGATGGTAGTAATATAGCATAGGGATCGTCTATGATTAAAATCGTACAACTCTGGATTGATTTTTTTTTTTCCTCATCTCTGTTCAAGTTAATTCATTTGACTAAAGTAGAGTCTGATGGCGGAAAATATTCAAGTAATTTTCTAGATATTCTTTTGATATATTTATTGTCTGTTTATTCACTTCAAGGTTCTGCTTATGTCTGAAACTTCCAGAAACTGCGTATGTTGGAGCCGTGAGAGTGCAGAGTTCAGTCTCAAATGACAAGCTTTTGACAAGAGATGATCAAGAAAATTCTCATTATAAAAGATTATATTAGATCTTATACTATAAAATATAAATACACGCATAGATCCAGCCATATATATGCAGCAGTAATGGAATCAGAAAGTTTAAAACTATATAGATATTAGATAATATACACATATACATATAGGCTGGTATTTTTTGGTATATAGTTTCAAAATAATCTGAAGTAAGGCATACTAGTTATAGATATGAAGGTCCATGACATATTTACATCACTGCTGTATTAACATATATGTGACAATTGAAATGAATTTCGGTTTTGATTTTTCACCCTCAATTAGTCAAAGAGAGTTAATTAATTTCAACACCAAGGCTATAGGCCCAAATACCTCATTAATAATATCATATATCACGTGTGATTCATAGAGCCTAAGACCATCAAGGTTCTTATGGGGTCTTCTGCACGGTGGCTCCACCTCCGTCGCTTCTCAGTTTGTATATACTTTAGAACCCTACCTTGCTTAGCAGCATCGGCCTCATCAACGTGATGAAGCTTCTCGCTGACAGATCTCCTCAACTCATTGCCCAGAGAGCTTTCACCAGAGATGTGAGATTTCATCCTAGTCTTTATCTAGAGTATGCCAGAGGGACTAAGATATTAGAACCTTAGGGGAAGGTACTGGGGCATTATATATGTTAGAAACAATGTGTTTAGAAGTCCCACATCGTCTATATCTCTTTGTATATGTCCTTTGGTTTGTTATATAATAAGACTAATGTTGTGTAGTTAAAACACAACAAAGATTACAATAAATTCCTTTTGTATCTATTGATATTCAACATGGTATCAAGAGCCTAACAAGAGGAATGTAATCAAATTCTCTTTTCTCTTT